>PVHP010015681.1:0-37013 GCA_004024765.1 Zapus hudsonius | reverse complement strand
AGCCATCTCTCCAGCCCTAGGTAGAGGATTCTTGCTTAGCACAGATATGTAGTGATAAACAAGAGTAGTGGATTCTTGCTTAGCACAGCCAGATGGGCATCCAGTTTGCTATATCCCAAATTGATGGCTCCATCCATGGAATTTCTGGTTCACTAAGTCAAAAGTGAGGCCCAAGTATCTTCATCCCTGATGAAGTTCTCCATTGCTGCTAGTTTCAAGATCACATCTAGAGAACCCCCACTTTCAAGAAAATTCTAGAAATCATGCATATGGCCAACACGAGAAAGGGCCTGCAGCATTCTCTGATTAACTTTCCCGTGTGCTCTCGGAGTTAGTATCCACCTGCCCTGTATGCTTTCTGTGTGACAGCCATAAACCCAGTTGAGCCAAGAAAACAAAGGACCTATCTGTCTTTATTTTCTGTGTCTCCATGAGGTGATCAGCCTGCCCACAGAGCTGGCCCACTGGTCACAGGTGCCCTTCTGGCCAGGTTTCGGCTCAAATGAGAGAAAGACAAGGACTCAGGGACTTGGTTGTAAATTCTCAGGATTTTCCAAGTCTCTGATGGAGAGTAGTGTAGTGAGCTTCTTCTCGCCTGAGGCCAGTTAGAGGCTCCATGGTTCACACAAAGGGAGACTTGATTACTTCCACCTGCTTTTCTCATCCTGTAACCTTGACCTTCGACCCCTGGTCTTGTTCTCCGCAGTGTAAATAGACTAAAAGGGATAAATGTGGCTCTGTGGTTTTGCTATGCAGCATGTATCTCTGTGAAGACTGCGTCTTCCTTCATAAAGGGACGTTCTTTGCAAGAAATGAAACACTCTTCGAGGTGAATTTTTTCTCTGAGTTTACTCTTCTCTGTTAGTAAGACAGGGTGCATGATATATTTTACATAAACTGTGGTTTTAGACTTCAGATGTCTTATCTGTTTTTCTTAATTTGGATACACACATTTCCCCCAGTCATTAATGGTTTCGCTAACAATGTTCTGGAAAGTTTCCCTGTCTCCTCTCCTCTTCCTGGTTTCTAAAATGCACCATCGAGGCAGATGAAAGTTTCTTGTGAGTCCCTCCTTTGTATCCATTCCCTTACTCAGCAACACCCATAACAAGGCACTCTGTGCTGAGTCTGGGGACATGGAGAGAGACACAACAGTGATTTAGGGCTCATTCATGTTTTAAAGTATTTTTAGTTTTCATAGCAAGTATTCAAATTGGTGAAGTGCATTGACATTTGCAGTTAGAATTTCTAGTGCTCAGGACCACACGTGACTAAGTATCTACCACTGCACAGGTATGTCGTGATACCTGCCCTAAGACTACTGAGCTACCCTCCCTGGAGGTATCGTTGTTGAGAGCCTCAGGTGCATTCTTCTCCAGATAGTTAACACATATGTAAACAATTACACACATATAAACAAACAGCAGGGCAGAAGGCAAAATATTGTACATGGCACCTTTGTTCACAATAAATCTCGAGGCTGTTTCTTATCATTATATAGTAAGCAACTTCAAATTGTTTTCCTTTTTTAAAAAATATTTTATTATTTGCAAGTAGAGTGGAGAGAGAGAGAGAGAGAGAGAGAGAGAGAGAGAGAGAGAGAGAGAGAGAGAGAGAGAGAATGAACACCAGGGCTTCTAGCCTCTGCAAGCGAACTCCAGATGCATGCACCACTTTGTCTATCTGGCTTTACATGGCTACTGGGGACTCAAACCAGGGTTATTAGGCTTTGCAGGCAAACATCTTAACTCCTGAACCATCTCTCCAGCCCATTTTTCCTTTTTTTTTTTTAATTGTTGTAAAGCTGGACATGGTGGCACATTTCTGGAGGCAAGGTAATTACAAGTTCACAGCCATTCTGGGTTACATAAGAAGACCCTGTCTCAAAAAGTGCTTCCATATATCATTTTGTAGATGTCACAAATTGTTCAGTTCATCCTTACTAATGGGCGTTCAAGTGGTTTCGGGCAAGTGGTGCACCTAAACAGCCTGCTGAGTTCTCAGAGGCAAGGAGCAACATGAGTTCACTCAGTGAGGATGGGAGAATGGCATTCCAGGGAAAGGGGGTGTCGTGGAAGAAGGCATGGAGCCCAGGGACACGTGATAGTTTGGAGTGATTTCTTGTCACTCAAAGAGGCTGGAGAGTGAAGTGTCTGTGATAGGAGACAGAGAGGGGAGCTGGAGAGGGCGGAAGAGAGCAGATTACAAGCAGTTTTACAGTTGTACTAAGGGGTTTAAGAAGAATCCAGCAAAAGACTTGAAGAGGCAGAGTACAGATGATGGAACTAATAAATGCAGGGAAGATGGACTGGAGAGATGGCTCAGTGGTTAAAGGTGCTTGCTTGCAAAGCCTGGTGGCCCAAGTTCGATTCCCCAGTACCCATGTAAAAGCAGGTGCACAAAGTGATGCATGTGTCTGGAGTTTGTTTATAATGGCAAGAGGCCCTGGCAACCCATTCCCTTTCTCTATCATTCTCTCTATCTCTCTCCAGTTGAAAAATAAAAAAAAGTTATTTAAAAATAAATATATAAATACAGGGAAGAGAAGCGATAAGTAGTCCACACTTTCTGTACTGACAAATTCTGATGAATAAATGTAGAAGGTCTGGGGAAACAAAATCACCTTTGGAAAACTCCATTAATCATTGCTGCAGGCAAGATCTACAGGTAGATATTAAAATTAATGGGTGAGACTGTAAGGAGAACAGATTATTTGTATAGCTTCAGTGTTTCTCCCCCAAATATTTATTAATTACAGTAATGGTTTTAACATATGTCCACATATTCGCTGATACTTCCCCTTCAGGAGCTTAATTCCACCAGACTTATTGGCTCATTTATAATGGATAGAATGTGGAGAAAGCAAAGAAAAAAAATAGTGACTTTACCATGGAGAAACATGACAGGTGGCACTTTAACCAAGCAGTCGAGGTTAACATCACCGGTGAATGTAGGTGACTTTTGATGGATGTGCTGAGAATGGGCTTGTCACTTCCATGGTATTTTCCCCCTAAACATATTAACTCTTTTCTAATCATTATAATGATCAGATAAACCAAAATTGGGAGCTTATCTAAAAAAAAAAACTGGACAAGTAATCTTCAAAAGTACCGAGTCACAAGAAGCAGTTCAGTTAGTAAAGTGCTGTCCCACAAGCATAGGGACCTCAGTTTGTTCCCCAGAACCTGCATGACCCCAGCATTGGGGAAACAGAGGCAGGAGAAGCTCGGGCTTACTGGCTAACTGGTCTGGTCAATCCAGTGTGCTCTGGGGTCATGAGAGAGACACTGTCTTCAATAATAAGGCAGAGAGCAATTGAGACACCCAACGTTGACCTCTGGTTTCTACGCACAACATGTGTGCACACACCCATATACATGTGTGTGCCTACAAGCATGTAAACATGCATATTCATATGCATGAAGAAAATACACACGTACACTTTCAAAAAAAAAACCCAGGATGAGCATGGCAGGGGAACATTAATATTTCCAGTGCTGGGTGTTGAAGTCAGGTGGAACCTGGGACCCATTCACCAGTCAGTCTCACCTGCTTGATGCCAGTGAAAGACTGTCTCAAAAAAGCTGGATAGGTGCTGGAGAGATAGCTCAGTGGTTAAGGTGCTTGCCTGTGAAGGCTAAGGACCCAGGTTCAATTCCCCAGTACACATATAAAGCCAGATGCACAAGGGGGCACATGCATCTGGAGTTTGTTTGCAGTGGCTGGAGGCCCTAGCATAGGCCCATTCTCTCGTGTTCTCGCTCTCACTCTCACTCTCTTTGTCTCTTTCTCTCTATAATAAATAAACAAATATCTTTTTAAAAGGTGGATGGCACCTGAAGATGACACCCAAGCTGTCCTCTGTCCTTTACATGCACACACACACACACACACACACACACACACACACAAAAGACCTAGAAACTAAATTTCTGGTCATAAGCCAGAAGAGACTAAGGAGATGCAATGATTATATGCAATGTGGAATTCTGGATTGTGCTCTAATATAGAAAACAGACATTCTGTGGGAAAATCTGAATAAAATCCATAGCTGAGCTTATATTGTACCAGTGCTAACTTCCCAGTTTTTATAACCTGTTGCCCTTGTTATTTACGGGAAGTACTAGGTGAGGATGTGCCATGGCACTGTGCATACAGGCTATACACAGAGTTATTTCCATAGAAATTTATAAATTGAGGAGCAGCGTGATTTAGACTCATGTCTTGGAAGACGCCGCCCAGTGCTTTTCCTGGGGAAGAAGGCTGGAAGGAGAAAAGGGATTTTGCTACAAAAAAATCAAGAAGAGGGCTGGAGAGATGGCTCAGTGGTTAAGGCACTTGCCTCCAGTGCCTAAGGCCCCGGGTTCAATTCCCCAGGACCCACATAAGCCAGACCCACAAAGTGGTGGCCCTGGTGCTCTCTCTCTCTCTCTCTCTCTCTCTCTCTCTCTCTCTCTCTCTCTCTTTCTGCTTGAAAATGAATAAATAAAATGTTAAAAAAAAACATCAAGAAGAGGTGGTGGATGGAAAAAAATACAGACAGCAGGATCGGGAGAGATCTCTGGAAGGAATCTTACTAAGACCCAGTGATGGTCCTGCTAAGAAAATGAGGAGGTAGGGGGGTCTCTCACTGACATCATCTTCAGCCTCTGGAACTATACAGGTGATGGTGACATTTATGAAGTCAGGGGGACAGAGGGAGAACAGGCTGCTGGGAAATGTAGTTCTGCTTTAGGCTTGTTGAGTTTGTACATTTGGGAGACCCACCCACATATGCACAAGGCAGCTGGATCTATGGGCCTAGACATAGCTGTGAGGAGTCGTGAGTGGGCAAAGGGTGGTTGAAGATCACCCTTGTGAAAGAGTGGGCTGGCCACAAGGAGAGCAGACAGAGACAAGGAAGGTTCTGGAGCACTGGCATTTGGGAGCTCAGCCCAGGAGGTACCAAAGAGAACCGAGAGTGTTCAGAATAATGGTGACAGTGCAGGGGGGGGGACAGCTCAGGAGACAGGGAAGCAGCTGGGACCAGAACTCTGGTTCTGCCACCTTCCTCTTGGAGGGCACGGGCACATCACTTAGTGAGAAGAGGCTGTACTGAGCCACAATGTGAAAAGGGCTTATACCAAGGCTCTCTTAGTGCTCGAAGACTGTTGGCTAATCAGAGGCAAAGACAGACTAGACGACGGTGTCCAGGAAGGGATGGGAAGAGACATGAACTTGGCCCCACCTCGATGGCTACTGTCAATTATAGACATTAACAAGTTTAGGCAAGATGAAGAGGTGGAGAGATCCCGTTCAGTGAATACAGAACTTCTGTTTAGGTGGATGAGATTTTTCTGAACATAAATAACAGTCACGGTTGCACTGCATTGTTATTGTGCTTAAACGCCACGGAATTGTACAATGAAAAAATGCTGAAAATAGTGAACTTTAGATTGGATCTATTTTACCACAACATTTCTTTAAATGAGCACCATGGTTAATGCCACCAAAGGTCAAAAAAGGGCTTTAAAAAAAATTAACCACTGGTGAAATTTCCAGAACCCTCCGAGTGGAGACAAGTGTCTAAACTAAAGGCTGGTAAAATATAACCAAATCTGGCCTGCTGCCTATTTTATAAATAAAGTTTTATTGGCACACAAGCACACCCAATATGTGTATGTTGTTTGGGGCCACTTGTGAACTAAAAAGGTAGTTAAGAAGTTGCCATGGAGACCATCTGCTTGGCAAACCTGACAGTATTTACCACCTGAACCTTTACAGAAAGTTTCCCTACCCCTGGCTAGGAAACTGTCTCTGGTGTTTGAAGAACTCTGGCTTTCTTAAACAATTGTTGCATTTTTTTTTGGGGGGGGGGAACTGAGTAGACAGCGGTGAATGCCCCTTCCAGTGAGGTGGCAGAGCAAGCCCAATGCTGTTCAGTATCAATGACCGGGAGGAAGGAGGGGTGTGGGAGAGAAAAAAGATGCATTTTGCCTTTCTCTACCCTTTGCTGCATTCCTGGGTCACCGTGCTGAAACAAAGGGTTTGAGGAATTGTTGTTGAGGATGTGAAAATAAGTGGGAAGGCGAGGAATGAATGAATCCCAGGTGTTAGTGCTAGCAGAATGGGTGGAAATCAAGGATTTAAAAAGATGTGTTTGCATTATGTATACAAGTGTGTGGGGGGCACGCATGTCAGGGCGTATTTTAGATGTCAGAGGGCAATATCAAGGTGTCTGTGCTATTCTTAAACCTTCTTTGAGACAGGGTCTCTTGCTGCTGTGAAGGAATGTCAGTCTAGCTAGCCAGTGAGCTTTGGATTTGGGCAAACTGGAATCACAGGTGCATGGGCCACTTTGTGTCTGGCTTTACATGAGTACAGGGGAATTGAACTCAGGTCAGTGGGCTCTTTTAACTGCTGAGCCATATCTCCAACCTTGAAGGATGGTTTTTAGAAGTAAGGCTTACCTCTCAGAAGACTCAGGAGACTCACAAAACTCTACCTCTTAGGTAGACTCAGAAGGACCAGCCAAGTAGGACTTGTGGACAGGAGGATCTCAGCACCTTCTTCCTCTCACATAGGGAAACGTCTATGCTTCTGGCCTAAGCCCTTCCAGAGATCTCACTAGTAAATCAACCTGTGGCTCGTGATAATAAACTTGTTAAGATAGATGGCTGCAAAGTACAGTTAGGGTTCAAGTGTTCTCACTGATGCTGGAAAATGCCCACAACCTTAGGCTTTCAAGTTTGTTATTTTAATTTCTGAAGCTAAGTTTTAAGCTTTCTTCAAACCAAAGACAAAGTGCTTTTCCTGTACCATGCTGGATGCATAGGTGACCTCACTAATAATCCTCCTCCTCCTCATTGGTAGCATGCCCCCATTTCACAGGCTGGGGCTCTGGGGCTCACCCAGGTTCCTCACCCAGAGACTCAGGGGAAGTTAGTTGGAGAGCTGGGGTTTGAACCAACACCTTCCTGATTCCAGGATAGGCAGTTATTTCCCGTGCACCCTGCAGCCCTCCTAGGCTGGATGCACCGTTTGTCTCAGAATGCTTCCCTGAGCCCTGGCCAAGCAGAATCCTGTACTTGGTGGGTCACTCTGGACTGTGACCCATGCTATTCAGATAAGAGCTGTCACGGATGCTGTGTCTCGGATGGAATGTCCTTTCATACATCCTCTCTCCAGCTTGCTGCCTGGGGTCCCCCAAGCCCCACTATGATTGGGAGTCTCACTCCTTTAAAACCAGCTTGCATTGCCACACATTCTGCCAATACTAAAACCTGGGGTTCACTTGCCCCCACCTTCCCACTTACCTTTCCATCCTCAACAGTAATTCCTCGGGCTGTTGGTTTAGGTACAGTGAGTCATGCACAAGGCATAAAGTGGTTTCCCCACTTTGCAGCCATTCGTGCCCCTGTGAACGGCACACAAGCAGAGAGCAGACTGGTCACTTCCTGACCCTTCAAGGCTGCCCTTGATAATGGAGTCTTGCCCTGCTTTCTGCAGCCATCAAATCAGGACGACAGGGAAATGCAGGATACAACTAACCTGTGATTGTAACCATCAGAACAAATCCACCACATGCCAGAGAGGGTTGGTCATTTGTACAAGTACATCCAGCTCACTTGCCCCAGACCCTGAGCTAAACCAGCACTGGGTCCACAGGGTCTCCCAGCTGCGAGCCTAGAGCTCATCTGTACAGTTCATTGCCTCCTCCCTGCGTGAGAAGTGCTTACCTTCAAGCCTTCTCATGAATGAGAGAGACCAGATGCAGAACTCCACATTGATCATTCCTGTCCCTCCCCTTTTTCTGCTTTCTGTTAAAGGCAGCCCCCCCCCCCAAGCTCCCAGCTGGCTCCTGTCCCCTCCCCCAGCCGGGAGAAGTTATTACATGAAGAGATCAGCTTACCAGTTTTCTTCAGAGCAGAGGCTGAGCTCAGAGCTCCGGGTAGTAGAGTGAGGGGGAGCTGGGGGACCGGGGCTGAGCCTAGCGGAACTCCAGGCTGCCACCCCGAGACACAAGTGCATCTGCTAGCTGTTAGCACTTGGCGGACGGACTTCTCCTCTAGGGTAGCTCTGACTTTGGGTAATAATGTTTGTCAGCTACCTGATATTAACATTGCTCCACGTTCAAACAACAATGTTAGCAAGACCTGGGGGAGAGGTAAGCCAAATAAAATATCTTGTCAGAAGTTCTATTTTTTTGTCAGCATTAAATTTCCTTTTCTATCTTACCAAAAGGGACCAGGAAATGGGTTTCTCTGGTGTGCAAATAACGTTTTGTGTTACTTTTGAAGTCTTGTCTTACCTTTTCTTACAGGAAGACTTCTGTTCTTGAAGAATGCTGTACTTTCTAAAAATCTCATTCTGAGCCTATCTGTATAGTTGCCACACTGGAGAGTTGGCATGACCTGGGTGATAGACGCCTAAGGCATGCATGTTGCTTCTGGCATTGCAGATAATAATAATAATAATATACATACACACGTATCATTTCCAAGTAGGGACTGGTGCAAAGGCAGGAAAAGACATTCTCTTTTGGGGAGTTTTTCTCCAGAGCTGCAGAGAGAAAAATTCATGTAAGAAGGATTGTTTATCTTTTCTTCCTTTGCACCACATTTTTCTTCTTCCTTTTTTTGGGTGATTGTTTTGTTTTGTTTTTGCTTTGCTCTGCATGGAATCATCCATGTTTGACTTTCTGTCATAGGTCGGAAAGGGGATCGCGACACCCAATGAGGCTAGGAGTGAGCCCAGGTCTGCCATAGAAAGTAGGCATGGTTTAAGATCTGTACGGGTGATTTCTTATTGGCTTCGCTCATAGGTTTGCTGGGTGTTATTTTTGGACATCACTGGTCCCTTTAGGAGCTTGTTTTTGATGCATGGGGAGACTGGAATGGTTGATCATTGAGCTGTGAGAGTGAAGACCTTTGGTGTGTCTCCTAAAAACAGACCTGCAACAAGTATGCCTCCCTCCTGTATACCTGTACTTCTGATCCGGATGGAAAGTGTCTGAACAGATGCTTAAGCAACGAAGCCTTGCTCCCAAATCCATCTTCCTAGTTGAAAAGCCTGGTGAACTTGTATCTCTTTAAAAAAAAATAAAAGGCCACTTCACAGCTTTGTCTTTTGTTAATCTTGTCAAGGACCAAGCCAGCTTTGAAAGCTCCATGTAATTACTTTAACTTTTTTTTAAATTTTTATTTCTTTATTGGATTTGAGAGAGAGAGAGAGAGAGAAAGAATGTGTGTGTGTATGTGTGTGTGTGTGTGTGAGAGAGAGAGAGAGAGAGAGAGAGAGGCAGAGAAAGAGAGAGAATGGGCACACCAGGGCCTTCAGCCGCTGCAAATGAACTCCAGACACATGCAACACCTTGTGCATCTGGCTTTACATGGGCCCTGGGGAATTGAACTCGGGTCCTTCTGCTTTGCAGGCAAACACCTTAATGGCTAAGGCATCTCTCCAGCCCTACTTTAACTTCGTGATGGTGTAAGTGAAGGTGTTCCTAAGCCCACACCCAGCTGCAAGGCTGCCCCGGGTTTCTGCAGGCAGCTCCCAGGCGAGCAGAGATGGGTCATTTGTGGGAGGTTTTTCGCCTGTGAGTTCTTCACATCCGTCCCTTGCGCTGCAAATATGCCCTGGGCTTGTTGGGGATCAGGGTCTTAAAAGGGAGCTGGAGTTGAAGGGGGTGAGCGATGCTGGAAGTTGAACGCAGACCAATGCCCTCTAGTTCTCAACTTCCCTGTTGATTTTTTACTATGTAAAGTCAATGACAAATGGGCCCGCCTAACTCAGCCCGGAGCACTTAAGCAGGCGAGAGGAAAGCTCATATGGAAAATATTTCTATCACCGCTGCCGGCACATATGGTCAGGGGAGACCCCCGTGTGGAGCAAATCACAGCGCTGCCGCAGCCCCTCCGTGATGTGCCAATTACTCTTATTAACAGGAAGGCAGAGGGCAGCTTCGGTTACCTGCCCACAGCTGCTCCTGTGGAGGGCCACACGGGGATGCCTGGGTCACCCACTGAGAGGGAAGGGCTCTGCTTCACCTCACAGTCAGCAAAGCAGAGGACAAATGAATGGAGATTGTGCAGGATCACCCTAATTCTGATGCGACCCAGATAGTGTTGGGCACTGCCCAGGGGCAGGAAGGCAGACTGCCTCTTGAGTTAAAGTGTGTGCGCTTCATAGGAAAGGACAGAAAGCCCAAGCGGAGGCAGGGGGATACCCATCCTTCCATCCCTTGACTCTGTGCTATGATGCATAGGGGTTTTCCTGAGCCTTTCTATTGTCTTCTTGTTTCTCCAGTGTCTGTGCATGCATGCATGTGTATGTGCGCATGTATGTGTGCATATATGTGTGTGCATGTATGTGTGCTTGCATGTATACATGTGTGCATGTATGTATGTTTGTATGTGCATGCATGTATGTGTGCGCGTATGTGTGTGCATGTATTTGTGTGAATGTATGTGTGTGCTTGTATGTGTCTGTTTGTGCATGCATATGTTGTGCATGTATGTGTGTGCGTGTATATGTATGTGTGTGCATGTATGTGTGTGCATGTATCTGTGCATATATGTGTGTGCATGTATGTGTGTGCTTACATGAATGCATGTGTGCATGTATGTATGTATGTGCATGCATGTATGTGCATGTATGTTCTGTACATGCATGTATGTGTGTGAATGTATGTGTGTGCTTGTATGTGTCTGTTTGTGCATGTATGTGTGTGCATGTATGTTGTGTGCGTGTATGTGTGTGTTCGTGTGTGTATGTGTGTGCATGCATGTATGTGTGCATGTACGTGTGAGTGCATGTGAGTGTGTACCTTTCTGTACGGTTGGTTCTATAATGCCTATACTCCTAGGAAATTGTCCAATTAGGATTCCTTTCCTGTCGCTGGACA
This sequence comes from Zapus hudsonius, assembly GCA_004024765.1. NCBI lineage: Eukaryota > Metazoa > Chordata > Mammalia > Rodentia > Dipodidae > Zapus > Zapus hudsonius. Next base: position 26,128 of record PVHP010015681.1, on the reverse strand, counting down.
TGAAATGAGGAGAAAGAACACAAGCATGCCTCGCCACACTCCCTCCTTAAAAAGAATGTCATTTATTTTGAGCTTTGAAGAATGTGGCATTTATTTATAAGAGCCTAGTTTTTTATTGCCATGTTACTTACAAAAACTTCCCATAAACATGTGGCGTCGTCCCGAAGTCACCGGTTTTCCTTCTTCTCTGCCGCCAGCCGGTTTTCTTGCAGGTTTTAATTATCCTCTCTTTTGGACGTTCCCTAAAACACATGAGGCATGGAAGCAAGGAGAAGCAGCGTCCTCCAGCTAGGGCTGCCGGGCTGGCTGTGTTCTCAGCCTGGGGCTATGAGCCAAGCAGTTACCCCAGGAGCAGTGTGAGGTCCTTCCAGACATGTGGGGACCACAGGTGGGGAAGTGGGATGCCTGGCCCCGCCCTGTGAGCATGGGTGCCTGTCACCCAAGGATGACATAACCTGGTGTTGGGTCTGTGCTCAGTTGGAGAAGAGCATTTGTTATCTTAACAGTGAATGAAAAGGGCTGAGGTCAATGCTTTGACCTTGACAAGCACACTTGTACATAGTGACTGCAACCTCGAAAAGATTGTAAAGGCACTTGTTAAAAGCAGGCTGAACTTTTTAAGCACATTAAAAAAATAAAAACTGAGTTGCCGTTTACTTTTTTTTCTTCTCCAGTATTGGGGAGCAGACCTAGGGCTTTTCCATGCTAAGCAAGCACTCTATCACTGGGCTATATCCCCAGCCTTGCGGTGCACTTTTAAGTGGGGAGAGCATGTCGGGACCCAGTTTCTTTGTGGGGATCAGGGAGTGGACAGTAGAAAGCCTGCATTTTCTTTCCTGAACTTGGATTGCTTGTCACCTGAGACCAGTGAGACCCTGTGACACATAGGGAGGAGGAGGTAAGGACAGCTAGAAACCTGTTCCATTCCATATCTTGTGGGGAGATGAATGCCTAGAAGTGGGTCCAAAGTATGTTTATTTTAATGTTAGTGAGGCAATATGGTAAAACCTATGTAAATTTAAAATAAATATCTTGGCTAGTAATGGATATGGGTTTCTTCTTGTGGTGATGAAATGTTTGGGAATTACGGGGATGGGGAGATTGCTCAGTGGATAAAAGCATGAGGGCCTGAGAGAGCCTGATTCCCCCTGAGTTTGATTCACTCATGTAAACAGCTGAGCAAAGCCATGCACCCCAGAAACCCCAGTCCTATGGGGAGCAAAGAAACAAGAGCATCTAGGGCTTGCTAGTCAGCCCTAGAGGGCAACTCCGGGTTCCATGAGAGACTTTGTCTCGAGGAAATAAGTGGAAGAGCAACAGAAGACACTTGACATTCTCCTCTGGCCTCCATATGCTTGCGTGTGGAGTACGCACATCTGCACACACATGTGTCTACGTCATACACACACCACACATGCTACGCACGAATGCAAAAAGAAAGAAAAGGTTTTGGGATTAGTTGTTGGTGATGGTCATGCAATTTTTTGACTATACTAAAATGAATTGTAGGTGGTTTTAATTATTTTTTAAAAAATATTTATTTATTTGAGAGAGATGGGGGAGGGAGAAAGAGATAGAAAGAATGGATAGCCAGGGCCTTCTGCCACTGCAAACAAACTCCAGCTGCGTGTGCCACTTTGTGCATCTGGCTTTCCATAGGTCACTGGGGAAATGAACTCAAGCCATCAGGCTTTGCAAGCAAGCACCTTTAACCACTGAACCATCTCCCCAGCCCCCAGTATTTGTTTGTTTGTTTGTTTATTTATTTATTTTTGGTGCATTGCACTCAGGACCTCATGAATGCTATTATGCATCCTATCACCGAGCCCCAAATTTTATGCTTTAAAAAGCACATTTTATGGCACATGAGTTATTTTCCTATGTTTAAAATTTTAAACAAATAATATATTTTGATCCAGTAAATGTTATCAGGTAAGAAAAACGAGTTGCAGAACAATGTGTGTGAAATGCCACCATTGTATAAGATGCATATACAGCAAGTTTGTCCATCCACTGTGTATAGACATGAAGATGAGGAGGAGAATAGGTTGAATGGGGCAGGAGAGGAGGTGTTGGCAACCAGGGAAGGTTGTTAGAGACTCAGGGACTAAGGTTAGTAGGGGTGACCACATAAGCATCCTCTAAGTAACCCATTATGTCCAGAAATCCAAAATGAAAGCAGGTTGTGGTGGCTTGAATGGAAAATGTCCCCCATAGCTTCATGTGATTGTGATTAAGCCTTACCTTGAAGCCCCAGCTGGTGAAGCCTTTGGGGTGTGGAGCCTTGCGGGAGGAGGAGTGTCACGAGCAGTGGAGGTTTATTTTATTGTCTGTCCTAGCTACCTCACTCACTCTAGCTGCTGCCTCCTGGCTGCTGTGGTAAGACGTGATGCTTAGTCTCTGCTCGGCAACGCCATGATGAAGCTTCCCCTCAAGATTATAAACCTGACATTAACATTTTCCTCCCATAAGCAGCTTCTGGTAGAGTGTTTTGTCCCAGAAATAAGAAGGTAACTGTGATACCATTGCATAAGCCACATTGTCTGTGGATCTGGGAATGGTGAGAACATTCCCCAAGCCCAAGTTCCCAGATACCACCCATGAGCCTACCCCAACAAGCAGATGCAGTGAAGAAAGCCTAAGGTTTTCCATGTTGACTTCTTTCTGGTGGCTGGGTAAGTGTTCTAAGCATAAAAGAGGAGGAGCGATAATGATCTAAGTAGAGGGGGGATATCTATGGGGACCTGAGAGGTTAAAAAAAAGCTATGATGTGTGGCAGAGACATAAGTTGTTCAGAGACGTAGCAGGAATGTCAGCTAGCTGGATCTTGTGACCTGGAACTCTTCTCTGGGACTTTGAGAGTTCACAGACATCTCAGATCTCACCTTAGAGGATATTTTCATGGAGTGTCATTTAGATTACCATAGTATGACATTTTCATATTCATAGGTTATGGGAATTTTTTTCTAAGACAGACTAGTGGATGTAGAATTGCATGAACTAGTGGTCATGATTAGTATCTAGACTATTAATTGTCCTAGGGATAATACTTCATCCAATGTGGTCCAGAGAAGCCAAAAGGTTAGATGCACCTGCTCTTGAGTTTTTTTTTCCCAAATAGAAATTAAGAACCATGGCTGTGAGCTTAATGACTAACTCTTGATGTACAATTCTCCATGTACTTTCTCTTTCTGATGTCTAAAACCCATGATATGAAGCTAACTGTGGCAAGCAGTGATGCCCAGCCTCTTCTCTGCCATCCTTGCTCTGCCATCATGAGGCTTCCCTGAGAGAATATAAACCCTTGCCTCCCATCAGCTTCTTTGGGTTGGGTGCTTTATCCCAGCAACGAGAACGTAGGTAGCCCCACCGTTCATATTTCCCCTTTAGTGAAATGCCTATTCATATTGATTTTCTAGTCTTAATTTGTCTTTTTTTTCTATTTCATTGCTGAGTTTGGGGGCTGATTATGTATTTTAAATATGAGTCTTTAACCTGTTAGTCCCTGTAATATTGTCCCCGGTGGCAAATATTAAAATTTTATAGTACATATGTTAAACAGAAGCCCTCAGTTTTAGTATATTTAAATGTATGGGTTTCATTTCTTTATGTTAACACGATTCTATTTCTTACTAAGAAATTATTGGTCCCATGGTTATAGAGATATTTTTCTATATTGTTTTCTAAAATCATCGGAGGCTTGTAATTCACGTTAAAATTTTTATATGTTGTAGAGTGTGAATATGGAATTCATTCTAAGTTTATTTCAGATTGGTAGGACTGCTTATTGAATAGTCTTGTTTTTCCTTCCTTGTTGATAAAGCTACTTCTATCCAATGTAGGTTCCATTTTTGTGTGTATCTCTTTTCAGTCTCTTCTTCCTCTCTCTCTGATATGTAATTCAAATTCTTTATTATTTTTGTCTGCATATGTATGTGTGTTATGTGTGGGGCATATGAGACTTGTATGTCATATTTTCTTATTATTCAGTCTTGAGTTTTTATTTAATTTTATTTCATTTTATATGCATCTGTGTATGGTATGTGTGCATGTGAGTGTTCATATGTATGTGGGTGCACATATAGGCAGGTGTGTGTGCACATGCGTATGTGTGCATGTGAAAGCCAGAGGATGACATCAGTATTGTCCTAAGTCACTCCCCAGGTTGTTTTTCTGAGGCAGCGTCTCTCACTTAAACCCAAAGCTGATTCAACTAGTCTAGGTAGCTGGTTTCCCCATCTTTGCCTCCTGAGTATTAGGATTACAGGCAGGCCACCACACCAATCTGCCATTTATGTAGGTGCTGGAAGTTTGAACTCTGTTCCTTGTGCTTAGGTTACAAGGACTTTATCCACAGAGTCATCACCCCAGCCCAGTTTTAAGTTCTTAATAGTTGTTATGATTGTTTTTGCTGACTTTTACATTTTTAAATTAAAAAATATGTATATGAAAGATTGTCCTCTCTTTCCTCATCACAATTTAACTTATAATTTGATTATACTGTGCTCATAAAATATGGTATATGTGATTCTGAGGTTTTTGAGATATGTTGCTCTATGGCTTGTTTTTTTGGACAGTCTTTTTGTAAGCACTTCAAGGGTTACTTAAGGATAATGCTCATATCTGTGCACATTTTTGACAATTGACTATGAGGGTTTTAAGACTTAAAAAAAACTAAATTGATATAATAATGGCATACATTTATGGGATATAATTTGATCTTTCAGCACACATATATAAGTTGTCATGATCAGATTGGTAACTGGCAAAAATTCGCCACCTCAAATAGTTAAGACTATTCAAAATCCTTTAGAGTAGATTTGTGAAATCTACAATTAATGCCAGGTACCTCTAGGGCTTCAGAACATTAGATGTTATTTTTCCTATCTAGCTGAACTCATGTATCGGTTAACTGTCTTTTCTCCATCCCGTTTCCTCCACTATTCCTAGCCTATGGTGATCAATATTTCTACTCTCTACTTTGACGAGAGTAATTGTTTTAGCATCCACAAATAAGTAAGAGAAGGCAGTATTTGTCGTTTGGTGCCTAACTTGCTTCACTTAATGTAATGTCTTCTAGTTCCATCCATGTTGCTATAAATGACAGATCTATTCTTTGTATGGCTGACTAGCATTTCATTGTGTATGCATTTATACCCCATTTCTGTTCATTCATTCATAAGCCTATACCTGGGTTGATTCCTCTTGTTAACAGTGCTGAAATAGACTTTTAAAAATGGATTGATTAGCCAGGCATAGTGGCATGTGTCTTTAATCCCAGCACTTGGGAGCAGAAGTAACCTCTTACCTCTCTGTGAGTTCAAGGCCAGTCTGGGACTACAGAGTGAGTTTCAGGTTAGCCTGGGCTAGAGTGAGAGCATAACTTTAAAAATGGATCTATTAAATCAAGGTTATGGATTGAATTGGCCCAGGTGTTCTGTATCTTTACTAATATTTATCTATTGACATTTGAGGTAAGCTTGTTGAAATCTCCCATCAGCTGCTTTGCTGGGTTCTGGAGAAGTTGCTCATGGCTGATGTCACTTTAGTCTTGTCCTCGATGCTAAAGACCACTCTCTCTGTGGTCCCTCCCTCCTGCCCACTATTTTCAGTGGTTTCAGAGTTTAGAATGTTTCCATTTTTTTTGCAATACTCTGTTTTAGTCGTTTCTTCAGCTGTGGTTTCTTGCCAACATAAACTTTCTAATATCCAGAAATATCTCAGAAGTTTTTTATCTGTTGATCGAATCCTTTCTTGTTTTAGTGTTGTTGTTACATGCATATTTTTTTTTCTGCCATCTGAAGGGAATTTTGGAAAGGAAAGAGGAAAACAAATACCTTTGCTCTGGCCACTATCTGGCCTTTGAAGACACATTTTATTTTTGGTCCTTCTCTTCTCGTTCAAACAAAAGTTTGTTGGGCAAATAATTTTCTAGACCTCTGTGGTCACTTGATGGTTTAAATGCAAAATGTCCCCCATAGACTCATGTGTTTGAATCGTTAACCCCCAGCAGGTGGCGCTGTTTGGGAAGGTTGTGGAACCTTTAGGAGGTGGAGCCTTGCTGGAGGAAGTGTGTCACTGGGAGGGTGACTGAGGTGTTCCAGCCAGGCTCCATCTGCTGATCTCACTCTGCTTCCTCCCTGCTGATGTGACTATGTGATGTCAACTTCATCTATAAAAATGGGGATAATAATAATATCATCTATAAAATAGGGATAATAGTAATATTAAACTCAATAAAAAGGAGCATTTGTAAGATGATAAGATGATAGCGACTCCGAATATTTATGCACATGCAAAGGTCCACCATTAGCATCTTCCTTTAACCTTCCTTTTCTGTGGCTACACTAGAGAAATGTAATTAATTGTAGCTGGTACATCATGAGCAGCTCAAACGAAACTTTGTCTGCAATTTCTGAAACTATTACTTGCCCACAAACTATTGAAACATCAGTAGAAAGTTATGTGTTTTATAAATGGAGGAATTAATAGTCTAAACGCTAATGTGAATGTGATAGAGAATACTTTTTTGCTTTTTTTCTTTTCTATTTTCTTTAAAAAAAATTTTCAAGTAGAGAGACAGAGAGAGAGAGAGAGAGGGAGAGAGAGAAAGAGAATGGGCACATCAAGGCCTCTAACCACTGCAAAGGAACTCCAGGTGCATGCACTACTTTGTGCATCTGGCTTTACGTGGGTCCTGGGAATCGAACTGGGGTCCTTAGACTCTGCAGGCAAGTGCCTTAACCACTGAACCATCTCTCCAGCCCTCCCTATTTTCTTATACTATGTTGCCGACACTCATACCAAATTAGGCTTGTCTCCTTTTAAAGGAATATATACATATGAAGCCCGTTTGCTGATTCCACACAGCCAACATAAAGAATGCTGAAGCCTCAAACCAGTTAATATTTAAGGGACAAAATAAGTATGATGTTGAAGACAGAGTGGTTTGTATTAAAACCTGCCTATCTATATTATTTTTTCCATATTCCTACATTCCACGAAGAAAAAAGAAGCAACTCTGAATTAAACTAAACTCTATCTCTTTAGCTTTCTATTTATTTATTTGCTGTGTGTGTGATTGTGGGGGGCAGGATACCTGCCAGGGTCTCTTTCCACTGCAAGCAAATACTAAAGGCATGAACCTCTTTTTGTGTGTGTGTATGGGGGGTTTCCAGGTAGGGTCTCTCTCTAGTCCAGGCTGACGTGTAATTCACTAGAAAGTCTCAGGGTGGCCTCAAACTCACAGTGATCCTCCTACTTCTGCCTCCCGGATGCTGGGATTAAAGGCATGTGCCACCATGCCCAGCTATGACCCATTTGTTGCATTTGGCTTTCATGGATACTAGGAAACTGAACCCAGGCCAGCAGGCATTGAAAGCAGCCACCTTTAACTGCTGAACCACGTCCTACCCCCAACAACTAGATCTCGAATCCCATCATGTGTGGAAGGTTCTAGAATCTCATCATATGCGGAAGGTTCTGTGTTAAGTACTATAGAATTGATATGGAAGTAAGACCCCATCTAGCCTCTAAATGTGGATTCTATAGTCTGTTGAAGTAGTGAAAACTAACATGTAAATTACCCTAAACATATCACACCTTTCTGTGAAGATCAGGAATGGCCCTGTGAGAAAATAGCTTCTGAGATAAAATTGTAGAACGCAGCGAAGTTCTACAGACAGATCTTGAAGGAGAGCAGTCCGTGCCTCAGGAACAATGTGGACACAGAAAATATTAAGTTGGGAAAGGTACGGGTGCTTTTAGACAATGGAAGTATTTTTCCCTTGACTAGAACATTGAGTACACATCGTAGAAGATAATGCATGCAGGCTGGAGGGCATGGTGCTCATAATAGAATTTCAGCATTTAGAAAAAGGATCGAGGGCTTTTTTTGTGGCCAAATATACCAATTTTTGTAACTGTTCCATGAAAGCTTGTAAAGATATACTTTTACATTAGTATTATAAATATAGACGTATGTAATATGTGGGCATTCTTCCATGTAATTATACAATTCTTTTCTTATATTTTGGTATGTTCTTAAATTTCCTAGGTTCTACAAGAACTCACTAAAATTAAATGATTTCTTAAATATGTTCCAACTTTAAAAATTCTCTTAGTTGGAAATTGACAACCAAATTACAAATGTATATTATAAAACCTTGACTAGTGTTAATGTCCTTAGTACAGATTGAGAAACCCTATGGGCTTTCACTTTTCTTAATTGTGTGTGTGTGTGTGTGTGTGTGTGTGTGTGTGTGTGTGTGTGTGTGTGCGCGCGCGCGCGCGCGCCAAGGTTAATATCAGTTGTCTCTTCTCAATCACTCTCTACCTTTCTTTTGGAGACACAGCCTCTCACTGAACCTGGAGTTCACCATCACCAATTCAGCTCTCAAGGGATCTTCTTCTCTTTACCTCTTCAGGATAGGATGTTTATGTGATTGTCTCAGCAAAGGGGATCAGCTGGGACTTGGGATTAAAAGCACTCTGTCTTCCCTAAAGCCAATGTTAAGTAGTGAATTCCAACCTCTGGAGTCATTATCAGAGAAGGACCCATAGAGATCACCCAATCTAACCTCCTCATTTTACACATGAGGGACAGAAATCATCTAAGGTTTTAGGGTTTGTCCAAGACCACAGTGTCAGCCCAGAACTAGGTGGTGAATGGTCTCGTAGCAACGTAATCTTCTCAAGCCAGTTTTATGTGGCATCTGAGACCCTGGGGTGAGTGAAAGCCTGGGGGTATGTGAGAATGTCTGAGACTTTAAATCACATATCTTTTTAACCCAGTACATTAAAGGCATTCAAAGCTATTTGTAGGATACAGTTCGTGCTCTAAGTATCTTACTCTATAGTGATGGTTAGATTTGAACATGTTGGAAGGTGGTGGAGAAGCCGGGTACCATTCTCAGTGGCTGGCATAAACCAGTGTGTCAAAGATGCTGACTCACCTGGCTTTCTTGCCCCTGGAGGTGCAACAGAAAATGAGGGACCTGAGAATTGTCATGGCCTGGATGTGACCTGGCTCTAGGACATCACAACTCCTGCACTCAGCCCATTCTGAGTCCAACCTGTGCCAGGACACCTGAGCACCCCACCTCTAGTCTTGCCGTATTCTGTCACATCAACCTTAGATCTAATTTGACCTTGATTTCCCCTATGAACATCTGGTCTCCCCACGAGCCTGGCAGCACCGGAGGCTGGTTTACCATTCTAGCCCACATTATGGCGCAAATCATCGGACCCATGACATGTGTGCAGCACAGGTTTAGTGACTCTTTACATCACCCAGGAGCAGAAGCTATGTGGTGACTTTGGGGGACATCTATCAGAGACAAGAGGTACATCAGAATTTTACTGGGGGTCCAATAGAGAACTCCCTCAGGAAATCGCAGGTGGTCATCAGTACTGCTGAGACAGCTCACTTGAAACTACCTTTTTTGGTGGTCTGAAAACCCCACTCAAAAGCAAATGAAATCCCAAATGCCATTGAAACCATGTAAGCACCAGTGAGTAAGCACTCCAGGATTGTCACATGAAAGCTGCTCTCTAATTAAGAAGCATTTTAATGATTAATAGATTTCTAAGCCACTACGTAAAGCCGGATACACATCGTAATAGCTAAGCCAAATAACACTTAATCATTTTGGCACTTGGTCCCCAGAAAGAAAGCAAGTTGAAGTATTAAAAAAAAAAGTCAAGAAAAATAAAGTCCATGTATTTTAATTGGTTCCAAATAACCTGATTCTGAGTACATACACATCCTGCCATTCCCTTCATTCAAAGTTATGTCTGTCAATGTCCTTAAGAAATATGGCTTTGTCCAGCCTTGAAAGGGGCTGCTGACCAGCCAGGGCTCCTTTCTTCCTGCTTACTGCTCCCATCCCCAATAAATTATACAAATGGTGAGCAAGCTGCGTATCCCCTGGGGCCAATATAAGTTGAGGCCCAGCCATGTATCAGCCCCCAGAGGGGGTGTTTGACTCACAGCTTGAGGCAGTCCTGGCTTATTAGCTGCGAGGAGGGGCTCACCATCATTTGTTTTAGTTCGTGTGCCTGCTGGCCAATTCTACTTGTTTTTTTCTTCAATTCCTTTTTCTGTATTGATGAAAAAGACAATATTTTGCCACACCCCAAAACACATTATAGCCAAGATTTCTGTTTGACAACTTCTTTCGATGATTCTGTAACATTTCTACTCACTTTTCCCCTCTTTGAGAATTCATACAGTTAAGATGTCCCAATATCACTATGGGAATTAAACCCAAAGATCAGCCCTTGCTCTCAAGAGGCAGTGTGAGTGGACAGGTATGCAAAAAGGACCATAATTCCATGTAAAAACCAGTGACATGTGTGTAGATGGATGTCTGGAGAATCCGGGTGGCAGGATGGATTCTTCGGAGGAAGTCAGGAAGTGCTTCACAAAGGAGATAACATTCATCTTGGGGAATGTAGAATAAGCCAGAGTTTTCCAGTTGAAGAAGGGGGGGTGGATAGAACTTTCCAGACAGAGGGAATCATATGTATGAACACACGCAAAAAAGTCTGTGCATGTTTATATTTCTTATCCAAAACCCAGATGTGTTTCAGAATATGGATTTCTTGGGTATTAATAAGGTGATATGGTACATAGATTATATATGACATAGCACAGGCTTTGATCAAATACATGAATATATCCAGAATGAGTTTGTATATTTATACTAAGTGAGATTCATCAAGACTATTACCAATAGTAACTCATCACTTAAGCCATGCCTTGCAAGCCGATGAGCTTGAGTTACCAAACTTACCATAAATAAACCAAACCAAAACAACCACCATCAAATGCCTACCTTAGACGTTTAAGCTTTCTGGGGTTGGGGAATCTTGAATACAAAGAATATGGCTGTAATCCCAAGAGATTCTTGGAGCTAATTCTCAGAGTTGATTTAGGCCACACATTCAGCTCTGGGTTGGCTCCCTTACAGTCCTGAGCATCCCTGAAGTTGAGTGGTGAGTTCAGTCTTCTCGGATCACACAAAGTGACATTAGGGTTGTATTTCAAACAGAAGGGATACTTGTTAGACAAAATGACAGTTGTCCACACTCATATACTAACACCCCAAGGTGGTCCTGTTTCCTCTTACAGCCCCATGTTGAGTAGGTTGCTTACATATGCCAGAGAAGTACAGTCTCCTCCATGTAACACCACTCAGCTGCATGTTGTGGCCCGTGAGCACTTGGTACAGTCCATGATAAGGTGCTAATGACGTAGAACACAAAGACCCCATTGAGATGCTTTGGGAAATAAAGACTGAGTTCCCCAGAGGAGGCAGAGTTTGAGCTGAGCCTGGGAAGGCCTGTTGGAAGTGATGGCAGAGCCCAGCTATCTCCGAGCTCTGCTCACGAGACTCTTGTAAATTAAAATCACAAACAAACATTGCAATGAATCTGCCAGGAATCACAGGCAGACTTTCTTTTTTCTTTCTAGGCCTTGAATGAACCTCTGAGACCACAGAACATAAATTACAGGGCAATGGTGACAAAGGGGAAAACATTCTCTAATTTATTGGCAAGGAAAGAAAAACAAAGGAGCCATTAAGGGTTTAGATGCTCTAAGCCGGCTTCTGAGGTGCTCGGAACACAAGTGTGATGGTGGCAGACAGAAGTGGCTCTTTGTGACCACATAAAAGTCTCATTTCTCTGCTTTCCCAGGGGGGCCTAGAACTGAAACAGACCAAAGACCCAAAAGAACAGCGCTTCAAAGGGGCATCTGGCCCGATGCCTCTTGATTTTAGTTACGGGAAATCAGGTCCGGGATTTGGATGGGAGGGTAACGACATGATCATAGCTGGTTCTTAAAGAACCATTTTATGTAGTGTTTTCGATTTTTTTATTTTATTTTTTGCTGAAATTCAACAATGAATTCAAGTACCCTTAAGGCATGGTTATTCTAGACGAGGGCATGATTTGGATGGATGTTTTGTGTGTGTGTGTGTGTGTGTGTGTGTGTGTGTGTGTGTGTGTGTTCTCTTTTTATTTTATTTTATTTTTTTGTGTTCCCTTTATGGAGATTTAATCAAATAAAAATGCAAACTAGTTTTGAAATAGCTGCGAGTAAAAATGACTATTTTTAGTGTATTGGGAAGTTTGTGGTGCCTGTGTGTTTCCTGAACTCAGGATCAGTCAACAAATTCCAACAGCAGTACTGACTAAACATCCACTTCGTGGTCAGTTGCTCTATATTCTCATTTAACCTCTCCCATAGTCCTCTGGGACAGAGACTATTACCATATTTTTGCATCAAAGAAGTAATGTGCTGAGTAGAAGTTATGTTCAGACCTGCCTGCCACGGCCAGAGCAGACTTTCAGGAGTCCCGTTCCATCGCTCATCCGCCCCCTCTGATTGGAGCCGGAGTCTGTTATGATGCCAGAGCTTGCTTCAGGAACCTGGGTGATTCCCTGCTCTGCTCTCTTTTTCGGGACTTGGGTTGCAAGTGAACATGGCCATGCCCAGCGTTTAGGTGAGATCTGGAGATTTGAAGTTGGGTGGTTTCAGGTGCTTCTGCAGGACGTTAACTGCCATCTCTCCAGCCCCAAACTCAGATTTTCATGAATCATTGTTGCTGCACCATCATTTTGGCCATTTGGAAGCTCAGAGCAAACTTGCAGCCCATGTCTAGCTCTTAGATGGGAGTTAAAGGGAATGTGTCTTTGTACCAATGTTCCCCTCATCTTCCCTTGCATGCTTTCCTTGGTCTTCCTGGCATATCTAGCTTCATCCTAAGTGTGTATGCTTTTGAAAGCCAAGTCATTTTATTGGTATAGGATGGGTACAGAAACCAAAGCAAAGCCTTAGACTAGTCATGGTACCTGGAACACTGCTGGCTTTTTTCTACTTTTGCCCAAAGAAGTTCTCTTTTAAAATCAGAACTCCCTGGGGTCCAAAGTGAAGGTCCCAGCTGCATGGGGAAAGCACAGAATTCACGTCCATGCAGAGGGCTGCAAACAGAGTCAGATGCACGTGTCCTCAAAAGGAACCACAGGGAATGTAAGATGGGACACTCTGGCACCACATGAGTGATGCGATTAGAGGTCCCCAAAGGCCAGGGTTTGCAGGTTTGCTGAGTCAGGATTCAAGACTATAACACAGAAGATGGGAAAATAAACGAAATCAAGCCCTGGCAGAGGCGGCCCGCAAAGCTTCTGGCTGTCACCTCAACCCCTCTTTCTCAGCTGATGTCAAAGATTTCCTTCTGTTCATGATTCTTGTTAATTACTTATGACATATCTGTGGAATATGTGGGAACTTTCTTCAATGAGCACATGGGGAGAAAGCAAAAAAGTATTTCACCTCATCAGAATATATTTTAATCATACCCCCCACACCCACACCCAAACATGAGTGACTTCCTAACAATGCATGTTTTGCTAGATGCATCCAGAGTAACATGTGGCCTTATGTTCAGAAATCCAAGATTTGGGTTGTTTTCTTCCAAAAAATAAAAAATAAATGAAGATCCTACTCTCTAATAAGGTGTGGGGTAGACCCACACTAAGTCTTTTGTTGTCATTTGGTTTTGTGTTTTAAGAAAAGTGTCAAGCCAGATGCCAGAGTGAAAAATAAAAGAAAGAAAAAAGGGAGAGGAAGGAAGAGAGGATGGGAGAGAAGGAAGGAGAGAAGGAGGAATCTTAAAATTTTAAACTGACTCTTGTTTGTTTCTTTAATTCATAATCAACAGTGTTGACAGAGCATGTCTTAAATGTTATTTATTTATGGTACCTTCATTCTAAGAAGCATTTAAAACAACTTTTTTAAAGAATTTAATGATTATAATATATAAGAAAATATCAAGAAAGGAAATTGGATCAAGGGGGAATTTGAGTAGAAAAATATCAAACATAAATAATACCTGTGTCAAAAATTCATATTTAGAGCAGGGTGTGGTGGCGTATGCCTTTAATCCCAGCACTCGGGAGGCAGAGGTAGGAGGATCTCCATGAGTTCAAGGCCACCCTGAGACTACATAGTGAATTCCAGGTCAACCTGGGCTAAAGTGAGACTCTACCTCAAAAAAAAAATTTCATATTTAGGTACTATTGATCAGAAATCTGAGTTTCTGGGCTGGAGAGGTGGCTCAGCAGTTAAGGCATTTGCTTGCAAAGCCTAACAACCCAGGTTCAATTCCTCAGTACCCATGTAACGCCAGATGCACAAAGGGGTACATGTATCTGAAGTTCCTTTGCAGCAGCTAGAGACCCTGGTGTGCCTATTCTCTCTCTCTCTCTCTCTCTCTCTCTCTCTCTCTCTCTCTCTCTCCATGCAAATTAAATAAAACATTTTAAAAAAGAAATCTGAGTTTCTAAGGTGTGAAATGAAAGAAAGGAAATACAATGCAATATGCAACTCTTAGAACCAAAATCTAGCTAACAAATCTAGGGTAGACTGCTGAGCTGGAGAAACACACAGCTAAAATGAGGGCTCAATCACTGGTGGGCCTGGACTAGAATCTAGTCTTTCGGAAATGCTTTTGCCATCACTTCATTTTTTAGGGGTCAAAACCCTGGTGAAAGAAATAGGAGCACGTGCCTTTAAATGTAGATATCCATCCCTAGGCCCACCATCAACTGGCTGCGTGGGGGCTGGGCAAGTCCCTTCTCTTCCCTAGCGTCTTATCTTCAACTGGAAATCGAAGTTGCTGACTTGTCTGGGCAGATTCATTCCAGCTGTGACCGCCTGGGGTCTCAGCCTCTGTGGCTCCAGGCAATTCCCAGGCTGCACTCCAGAGTGTTCCCTGTCATTTGCACATTAGCAGTTGCTCTGTGGTGGGGAGTACAGCCCCTGGATCACTTACTCTTCTCCATGGTCCCAGCCTGCCTGGGGTGGTATAGGCTAAGAGAAGCCAGCACCCAGGGCTACACAGGGTATTTCGATGATGTCAGGAGACATGTTTTGTTTGTTGATGGTGTTGGGTATAGTGGACTTCATCTTCCATGGTGTTTTTGTTTTTAGAGAGATACAAAGTAACATTGAAATCAGATCTGGTACAAATTTTAAACAAACAAGCAAACAACAACAAAAAAGAAAAACAAAACCTCCTATGAGCCCCCCAAACTTCATGTCCACATCTTTCATTCCTAGCTGGGCTCTGTGGAAGGGTTTTCCTGGGGGTTCTGTTAGTTTCCTTTGCCTAAACAAACAAAGCCCGTTTTAAGCTTAAGGCTCCAGGTTTGTTCCTGGCACCTCTTTGCCTAAAATTTTCTGCAGCGAATAAAACAGAAACGTTTTAGCAAATCCCAAGAAATTCCTTATTTAATGGAAAAAAGAGATCCCCAGGCTTATGTTTCAAAATGTGATTTCCATGTCCCCATCGCATTAAGGCAAGGTCGCCCCACCAAATCCTCAGCTGTCTGGTGTGTTTTTCACACACACACAAAAAAAGACTGTATTTATCCCCAAGAACACATTTATAACATCTATGGACAGAATACTCTTCCTAACCCAACGGGAGAGATAATGGATCTACATATGAGTAACCTTCTGTGGTTTCCTCGGATGGCTGTGGAAGACTCTAGAAGCTTCTGCTATGGTGGGCAGACACTCTCGTTTTCCCTATCTGCTTCTTTCACTTGTCCTCCATCATGATGGTGGGACACAGTCAGTTGCTGGGGTGGCCACAGACAGCCATCTCATTGGCTTGCATGAAATCTGGGAAGAGTCACGACAAAATCTCTTTCCATTGTATTTTCTTCTTCTTTTCTCATCTTAGAAAAGCAGACTTCTTTCTTTCACTTCCTTCATGTCTCAGCCATTCCTAACCTCTTCTCCCTCCATATACAATTTGTTTTGTCTTCTATCATAAAAGTAACTTATGGTCCTTACGGAGAGAAAGACACGGGGAATAAAACAGAGAGGATGCTGGAAGGAATTTATCAAAAGAAAATAAAGTCCCACGTGATTCATATTTTAAATGGATAAAAGTATTTCTGTCTATTTATCCTCCAGATTATGTAAGTTATGCAAATTTGCGCTCAGAAGATACGAACCCTCTAAGCAGTTGGCTTGTATTACAAATAGTTTTTCCAACCTTAATGGTGAGGAGCTGTATGCACCTTCCAGAAGGGTGTATGGGTGAAGCGGCTACTTAACCACCTTCCCTCAGCAAGGCTTTGCACTGTTTCTCCATTTTTACCTCAAACCTGCCTTCAAGGCAGCCACCGTTAGCCTGCTGCTGATGCACACAGGGCACAGGGCATGCTGGGCTCTGGGGACAAGGGCATTAAGATACTGGCTTGCCCTCCAGGAGGAGGAGGTGCCCATACTGGAAATTAGTCACGTCTGCTAACATGAGTCTCTGTGTCCAGAGCCAGGCTCTGTGGCACAGAACAGCCCCAGAGGTGATATTTGGAAGTGGTGTCAAAGGGTGGGGAGAGAGCACCCTAAGGAAAACCAACTCTTGATCTAATTCTTTAAAGACAAAATGAGGGGCTGGAGAGATGGCTCAGTGGTTAAGGAGCTTGTTTGCAAAGCCTAACGACCGGAGTTCAGTTCCCCAGTACCCACAAAGTGGCACAAGTGTCTGGAGTTTGTTTGCAGTGGCAAGAGGTCCTGGTGTCCTCCCTCTTTCTCTCTCTCTCTCTCTCTCTCTCTCTCTCTCTCTCTCTCAAATAAATAAAAAATATTTTTAAAATAGATGAAATAAGGTGGGGAAGGAGGTTAGTTGAGTGGAGAAGGGGCTGATAGCACCAAGCAGGGAGCCTGGCCAGGCTGGGGGGGGGGGTGAGCCACCAGGGCTGTGAGGACAGGAAGTTTGCAGAAGCCACATCCTGAGAGGCTTCCATTGCCCCACCAAGGAGGGTAACTGAATCCCAGACACTTGACTACAGGTTGCCTGTGGAGGCCTGAGCTCAAGAGACAGAACTTCAGGCAGCTCTCTGTGGCATCTCTGAGGGGAAGATGAACACAGAATGAGAGAACTAAGCGTCTCTGGGGACAGTTGCTGAACAGGGACTCTTGTCCTTCTGGGCACTGAAATTATAGTTTAACTGCTAACCAGAGTCTCCAAGTCAGTCTCTGTTCGATCTGAAAGAGGCTCGTTTCAGCAATCCAGGCAGAGAATGTCCATGGGGGTAGCAACGAGGGCTAAGGGGACAGTATCTTAATGTCCTTGTGCCTAGGAGAAAGGCATTTTAGGAAGGGACATGGTTGAGACAGATTAATGTTAACGCCAAGGGCCCGACACACTGGGCTTTTTTTTAGCCAAGATCAAAAACTAGAAATGTGGCCTTGGAGAGAGAATTTGGCTTTAGGAATGAACCATTGTCTCTGTGTTTCTAGACCTTTCGAATCTTCAATCTCTGTGAATTGCATAGTTTGCTTCTCTTCCATGAGACCCTTTCCCCCCCCAAAATGCCACCTGTGAAATAAATTCAACACCATACAGTTGTAATATAAAAATATTTCTTCAAATCCACTGTATAAATGAACGACTCCTTAGGGACTCGGATAATCTAATTTCCCTTCTACAATGCGCTTATTCACATGCACCACCATCACTGTGGGAGTGGGTTATGAATCAAGTGTTTCTGAAGGAATATGGCCCCTAATAAATGTCAGTACGAGTCCTGATTGATTGATTGCCTCCGGCCTCACTCGTCGTGGCTTCATTTAGAAACTTCAGACGATCGTGTTGCTTTGATAACCTTTGATTGTCGCTGGGTCCCCAGCACCTACCAGAATGTCTGGAACAGGCAAGAGCCTCCTGAGGGTCTGTTCAGTGAAGAACTGCTCAACCTTTAACGATGCCCCTCAGAGGAATCTGAGAGAGGGTAGAGAGACCTACACTTCAGTGAATCATTCACTTAAGGGACAAAACCGAAATTTCAATACTTAAGAAAGCTAATGTCAACTGGTCATGGTGGCGCACGCCTTTAATCCCAGCACTCTGGAGGCAGAGGTAGGAGGATCGCCATGAGTTCAAGGCCAGCCTGAGACTACATAGTGAATTCCAGGTCAGCCTGGGCTAGAGCGAGACCCTACCTCAAAAAACCAAAAACACAAAGCAACACAAAAAGAAAGCTAGCTCCCGGGAGGTATAATAGACATCCATTATTTATGTGCTGACCAGCCCTGAGGGTAACACAGCTTTTAGTTTCAGCCTGCGCTTAGGACAAACATGCATCCCTTCCTGTGAAGAGTCAGCATTTATTAAGCACCTACGTGTGTCAGCACACAGCAGGCACTCATGTTTTTCTCAAGCTTTGAGCCCCACAACCTCGCAACATATTGCTGTCATCCCCTATTGCAGAAGACGAAATGGTTTATCCAAGGTCATGTGTGGTGTGAACTATTCCTGGGGAGGTGTGGACAGATGTCTGCTCAACCCTGATAGGGAACCAACGACACCCCAAAGTAAGGATTCTACCAAAGTCCAGCTTAGTGACCAATGCATCTATTTGGGCTTACTTACAGAGTGTGGGTGCTGGTTTACAGGGAATCACCTTAAACTACTGAGCCGTCTCTCTAGCCCAGTTCTAGATTTTTAAAAAAAAATGAGCTGGAGAGATGGCTCAGTGGTTTGAGCTGCTTGCCTCCAGAGCCTAACGACTTAGGTTCAATTCCCCAGTACCGCCCTGGTGTGCCCATCCTCTCTCTCTCTCTCTCTCTCTCTCTCTCTCTCTCTCTCTCTCTCTCTCTCTCGTATCTCTGCTTGAAAATAAAATATTTTTAAAAATTATTTATTTATTTGTAAGCAGGGGAGAGATAGAAAGAGAGAGAGAATGCCCACTTTCTGCTCTGCTTTTCCATAGGTACTAGGGAACCCGACCCCAGTCATTCGGCTTTGGAGGCCAGTATCTTAAAACTGCTAAGCCATCTCTCCAGCCCGAGTGCCACAATTTTGAGCAGAGCCTGCAGGACCTTCAAGGTTACAACCTAGGCTATTTCTCTAGCCAGCTTAGGATACCTCCTGACCAAGATGGCCTGACAGAGGCAGCATGCTGTTAAATGTCAGGCTCTCTAGGTACCCCCAAGTCACTCCCCTCCCACAATCTGTCTCTTCTCTCCAGAGAGATAGCTGAAAGTAAGACTGCTCTCTCAAAGAAGCAAACTCCTCTCCCTCCTGCCGTTGCTCAGAGCACAGCAAAGAGACACCCCCTGTCCCCACTGTCCAGGACCTAAGGGAGATCACTTAGAGTTATATACTAACTGGCTCTTCTCCCCATCTGACATCTCACACAGGCTAAGTCCCGTTCGTATCTCTCAATGTGCAATCCTCAAACTAAGCCTGCCTTGAAACCTTAAGAGAGGGAACCTTGTTCTGTCTGGTCGGAGTGAAGGTTTCTCTCTTCAGACCCCTCCAGTGCTATCTGTGGTGTTAATAACCTCCTTAATAAATAAAGCTCTCCTGAAGGACAGTCCACGTCGGCACCACTCTCTCAAACCACCTACTACCTCTCATGTCTGTCCCCTTGTTTGAATTCAACATGGGGCTCGAACCACAACCCTGAGATCAGAGTCTCGTGCTCTACAGATTAAATGTCTATTTGCAAGCAGATTATATATATATTTATGTATGTATGTATGTATGAGAGAGAATGATCGGACTCCAGATGCATGCGCCACTGTGCATCTGATTTTTAGGTGGGTGCTGGGGAGGCTCGAAAGGCAAGTGCCTTAACCGCAGAGCCATCTCTCCAGCTCTCTACACCAATTTTTATCTAACACATCCCCGGCCAGCCATTGTAGTCCTCTGTTGAATGTCCTTTAGTGCTGGACTGTAGTGACTCAATTGCACACAAGGCACGTACGTCGTCGGAAGCTCCCTGCCACGTTCACCGCCAGCCTGTTCATTTGCTTACACCATGACAGAGATCTCTCTCTCTCTCTCTCTCTCTCTCTCTCTCTCTCTCTCTCTCTCTCTCTCGTCTCGGTACTAGGTGTACTTGGCTTCTCGACAGCAGGGCTTGCTTGAGTTTTTAATATTCTAGATTTATGACTCATGAAGCTAATATATTTCAGTTTAGTTACTAGAAAGATTTTTGTAATTTGTCTACAAATAGGGAGACTTTATGACGTGCGTTTTGGTGTGGATTCATGTTTCTTTAAACAGATGTCATACCTACTAACTTTAGATTTTGGTTCAAATCCTCCCTTTTTTCCCCACTACATGGGTTTTGCATATATTAGGTGACACTATCTACCTAGTACAAATTTTCATATTTTTACAGTGCTAGGGATCAAACCAAGGTGGGCAAGCTCCATCCCACGCAGCTATATCCTCAGCCCTCGAAATCCTTTTATTGTTGTTGTTTTCTTTGTTTTGTTTTGTTTTTGTTTTGAGGTAGGGTCTCACTCTAGCCCAGGCTGGTCTGTAATTCACTATGTAGTCTCAGGGTGGCCTCGAACTCATGCCAATACTCCTACCACTGCTTCCTGAGTGCTGGGATTAAAGGCAGATGCCACCACTCCCAGCCAAAGTCCCTTTTGAATAGACTAGCTGACAAAAAAAACACTGAGTGAAATGGAAGCTTCATATGCTCATGAATGTATCCAAAACAAAGACAGCTCGTTTATTTTGTTTTTAAGAAGTTATACTGAAAGTCTTGCATTGAGCCAACATTCCTACCTGGATATTAAGTACAAGATTGATTTTTTGAAAGCTTGCAGTGACTTTTCCTACCACGAGATGGCGATCTCTCGTTTTCACCCCCAAAATGGATGCAGCTGTATTAGACATCCTGCAGAGGAATTGTGGGAAATTTTTGAATTCCCACAAAAGGTATGTTATATACATGAGATTGGATGTGCAAGTATTTGGAAAGATAATGAAAAAAGTTAGAATAGAATCAAGCCTGTGTGGGCCAGTGCTTGTCTACAAGATGCTTATAGTGTGGGCCAGAGGTTCTGGACTTCCCTGAGCAAGTGTGAAGGTGAGGAAGACCATGTCTTATAGGAAGCTGGATGTATACATTTCTATAAGTTATCATTTGTGCTGAGATTCTGTTCTATTCTTGTGATATTAGAATATCTTATGAAACGATAAGAATTAGATAGCGGAAACTTTAATTTTTATTCACATTCTTTTTTAGTTTTTTTTTAATAAGTAGAAACTTTGTATGTACAAGTCTGGTGTTGGTACCAACATTTGCCTTCACCCTGACCCAATTCAACTGAGGGCCCTCCTCAATGGGATTGCTGGAATGTTCCATGGGATGGAGGGCTATGTCTCTGGATATTCCCCCCAAAATGGCTCTTATAATCTGTCTGGCCCCTGTAAAGGTCTCTGAGCTATGGTAGGTGAGTTTTAAATCTGCGTTAGTGTTGAGCTCTTATGAATTGGTACCAAAGACCCCTCACTTGGGCAGTAGGCTAAATGATATGGACCCTAAAGGGTGGTGGGCTGAAGCCTAACCTTAACCAAGACTTAACTTTTGTTTATTTGTTTTGTTTTGTTTTGTTTGAGCCATAGTCTCACTCCAGCCCAGGCTGACTTGGAATTCACTAGTTTCAGGGTGACCTCAAACTCAAGGGGATCCTCCTATCTCTGCCTCCCACCCAAGTGCAGGGATTAAAGGCATGTGCCACCACCCCAGCAAGACTTACTTTTTTAAAAATTATTACTTGATAGTTAAAAATGGACAAATCCATAAAGGCCTCAAAAGTGCTTTTGGCAATTCTGGTCTATACAATGAATGGTTTCTGATGATTTGTGATTGCGTGAGAACGGGCACCCACGGAGAAGCATTGGGCCCAATTCTCCTCAGTGTATTTGTGTGTGCCTCAATGGAAACCTTGGGCTCATATCATTTGCAATCCAGCTTTTATTAAAAACCATGTTTATAAAGACATTCAAGAGAACAGACCAGGGAATATGGATGGTTCTTTCTCCGCCTCTGGCTGGGAATATTCTTAGAGCTAGACTTTGTGGGTGTCATAGCCCAGCCCCCAAGTTCTATGTTCATAACTTTGATGAAGACCAAAAAAAATGAAATGCCAAATTAAAGGTCACTTTCTGCCTTTGTTTTACTTAAAAGTTGTTGTGAAGGACACTTTCTTTAAAAAAAAATTTTACTTATTTGCATGCAGAAAGAGAGACAGCGAGAAAAGACACAGAGAGAATGGGTGCACCAGGACATCCAGCCACTGCAGATGAATTCCAGATGCATGCACCACTTTGTGCATCTGGCTTTAGGTTGGTACTGAGGCATCAAACCTGGGTGGTTAGGCTTCAACGGCAAGTGACTTAACTGCTGAGCCATCTCTCCAGCCCAACGACACTTTCTTTGATTTTGCAAGTCTAAAATCCTATGTAAGGAAGTGTTAGGATTCTCTCTAAAGTCTTACAGTTTGGTCTTCTCCCCTCTTTCCAGATCACCAGATAATCTATTACTTTTTTTTCTCCTTGGCTACCTGTGGTCTCAAATTCAGATTATATACTTGGCCAGAGCAGGTTTATTTACCCATAGATTAATACGTTTTTGTTTCCCGGGTTCTTATTTTCACTAAAATTATGTTTTCTTTATAATAAGCACCTCCAAAGCCAATGTTAAAGTGATAATATACTTTTTAGGGGCTGGAGAAATGTCTCACTGATTAAGGCGCTTGCTTGCAAAGCCTGACAGCTTGAGTTCAATTCCTCAGTACCCATGTAAAGCCAAATGCACAAAGTGGCACATGCGTCTGGGGTTTGTTTGCAGTGGCAAGAGGCCTTGGAACACCCATTCATTCTCTCTCTCTCCCCTTGCAGATAAATAAATAAATATATATATTTTTAAAAATCCCTCTTATCCAAAATTATTTCACCTTGTTTCTTGGGTTTGAATGCAACCTTGGTTTTTATTTGCTGTTCTACATCCATCCTCATTTCCAGGGCCACACTAGGTCGTGTGTTCTGGGGAATTAGAACAGCTTTGCTAGAGGGGACACAGGGCGGTGAGGGAGGCTGGAGGTCTGCATCTCCCACCCTGACATGTTGAGTATGATGGCCAAGTTCTCTGGGAACCGAAGGAGGGAGGAGACAGGAGGACGGTGGAAGGTGATGGATACCGTCTTTCACTTCATGGGGTGCAAATACATGTGGAAATGGAGAAATGCTCTGTAAACTGTGAAGTGAGATCATGCGTCTTTGGTTGAAAGTTATTTAGCTTCACAAAAACTCCCGATGCCTCTGATTCAGCTCCGAGGGGCTAACTCAGCATTGGGAATCTGAATCTGAGCAGCTGTGGTGCGTCCAGTCAGCTGGGTGGAGGTAGTTGGCCTCAACATCTGGCTGAGTGCTATTCTACCAGACAGCTTGGGGCTCACTGGGGACTATCGGCCATAATGCTCGTGGTGGAGGCCACCTTGTATGATGTCACCTGTGTCCTGTTCACTGGTTTGTCTTGGCTTTTCTTTCCTTTAAACTTGAATTCTGTCAATTTTGAGAGTCAGATATATGGAAGCATTTTTGGTTTTTGTCATAGGGACATAGGAGGTGATAGTCTAAAGAAGGCAAAGAGCCACTTGACAAACTTACAAAGAGAAAACATGACATGATGAGGCTCCATCATGACATAAGTATTACTGTCAGCTAACATTATTAGCTAAGTGCATAAGACCTTTTCACTGATATTTAGTGTTTTCTTTGCACTATTTGGTTTGGGTTCTTGGCTTCATTAAATTTTTTTCTTGTGAAATGATTGATGATTATGGTTTCAGCTTAACAAGACACGTCTGTCATTCAGAGAGAAACTGAACGTGGGTGACAGGTGAAGCTAGATTTCCTTTGTACTCTGCATAAAATCTGGCTGTTCATGTCCACTAGCTCTTGTTAACTTGCCTGAGGCCAGCAGGCATTGCGGACAGCATTTTCTGGGGCTAGTGTGTCCTTTTAAAAGGGACCCAGGCCTGTTTTCATGATGGTCTGACGATGGGGTTTCTGATAAGTCAAGGATTGCAGATTACCTTTGGTAAAGGAACCCTCAGGGAGGGAACACACAGGTGAGGAAAAACTCTATTGCATTGATCCCGATTCCCCTTGCCAGCCTTAAATAACCCCGTTCAGAAGATGTGGGCTTCTCATAAAGCAGTTTCCTGGGACTTAGCAGACACAGTGTGACCTCCCTATGAAAGTCACTTCCCTCCACAGAGTCTGCCTGTACGTGTGGAAGAGACCCCTCCTCACGGGTCCCTAACTTTATTTACCATCCATAGCTTTCAGAAGAGTAGAGTCACGAAAGCGTGGGAGGTAAGACGAGAGCGAAGAGAGCTCTACCTTACAGAAGAAGAAATGGAAAATCAACCTAGGATCAGCCCACCATTCTCTACGCTGGTATTGGATCGGATCATTGGATAACAATCACTGACCACTTGGTGCCTTAGAACAGCATGGATATTGCAGGAAGGTGTTTGAATGATCAGTGTCTAGAAATTAGTATTCACCTGGCATTCGTTGAGTAACTGCCTTATGTAAGAGCCATGAGACTTCTTGAAGATATTTTTTAAAAGTTATAATCTCCTACTTTCAACCAAGAGATTTTTCTTTTAAAGGAGGCCATGAGACAGGTTGGTGCAGTTCTGAGAGAGGAAGCTCCTTCAGGGGCGTGGGTAAGATGGCGTGTGAGCTGAGTGTTAAAAGCTAGTGCATTGTGGAGAGATGTAGTCTCAGCTAGAATACAAAGAGAGCAATGACCTTGGAAAAGAAGGTCAGTCTTTGACCATAGAGCTAAGAAATAACAGTGGAGTGTTCAGCACTGGGACATCTCGATCACACTTCCCGAGGCTCAGGGTCTATTGTGAAAGAGGTGGAGAAAGATGGTAAGAACTAAAGGAAGAGTAGGACCGCTTACAATGCAAACTTCCAGACACAAAACGGCCTTGACATTCATGACTTCACAGTGCCTGATAATACCTACATATTATGGGAAGAAAAGATGATGACACAGAAACAAAACAGAGACTAATTAAGAGGGGTGAGATATATGAGGGAGGGTGGAGAGGGAATCATAATGGTTTATTGTCTATAATTATGGAAGCTATCAATGCAAAGTTAAAAAAAAAAGAAGTTAAGTCTTTGAATGACCAGGTGGTTTATCTCCAGAGTCTAAACCACCCCCCCACCATACATCATGCTTAAGGAGACATAATTGAGATGTAATTGGCAACAACATTTGAACATACACTCATTTAACTTTATATATATAAATATATAAATAGAATTTAAGTATCAAGCATACAAGATGATGTTTTTCACGAGTGAGCACACGCATACACACACACTGTGAAATGATTCACATAATAGATGGTATTAACATACCCATGTTTACCTACGAGTTTTTTGGTTAGTGAGAATCCTGGAGATTTCTGCTCAGCAAATTTCCACTCTCCACTAGGATGTTAGGAACTAAGATAGTCCCAGGACTGTTCAGTTTACCTGGCATCCCTGAAGCCTGGCATCCTTGGACCAACATCTTGTTTTCCATTCCCTCCAGGCCCTGGCAACTACCTTGGTTCCTTTCAATGTTAACGTCTTATGAGAAACAGGATTTGCAAAGCTTTTCACTCATTCTTTAGGTTAGCTCTTCCCTTTCAAAGGGCAAACTGTGAAAGGACTCCAGAGTGTCTCCACATCCGTTGTTTTCACTGCCATGGAGAAGGCTTTTGCTTTGGTCTCATCTTATTTGTCTATGTGGAGGTTTGTTGCCTGTTCTTTTGAGGTCATATCTAAAATACTAAATCAGGGGGCAGGGAGGTGGCTTGCA
Organism: Zapus hudsonius; assembly: GCA_004024765.1. Lineage (NCBI taxonomy): Eukaryota > Metazoa > Chordata > Mammalia > Rodentia > Dipodidae > Zapus > Zapus hudsonius. The sequence goes on along the minus strand of PVHP010015681.1, from coordinate 403 downwards.
AGCCTGCTGGTGTGAGTTCAACTCCCCAGCACCCACATAAAGCTGGATGTAAAGGGACATGTGTGTCTGTAATCCCAAAGCACCTGTGGGTTGGGAGGATGGAGTCAGGAGAATCTGGAAGCTCACAGGCCAACTGGACTGATGAGCAAAAAAGAAACCTACAAGGGAGAGTCAGTGTCCATCAAAGTAGAATGAGAGGGCAAACACCCTGAGGTTATCCTGAGACCTGCACACACACACACACACACACACACACACACACACACACACACACACTGTGGCACATATGTACACCTACACACCCATACAATTTAAAAAGCTCATTGCCCAGACCAAGGTAATACAGAATTTCCCATGTTTTCTTCTAGTGTTTCTTGAATCAAACTGTTTAATCCACTTTGAA
>PVHP010015680.1:5745-37210 GCA_004024765.1 Zapus hudsonius | reverse complement strand
GAGAGACTCGGTTTGGTCAATGCAAAAGAAACATCCTAGAGTAGAGCTGTACATGCCAAATCTAGGTGGACCCATGCTGCACCAGGACAAGGTTTCAAGGGCCAGAGTAGAGAACAAAATCAGTGTGCACAGTAGGCTATTCACAGCAGTTACTATTGGATGAGTCATACATTAAAATACTCAGCATTGAGAGTGTGCCATCTTCTTTAGTATAGTTGTTAATATGAATGTAATTAACATTTAAAGTATTGTAATCCACAGATTTCAAAGACTGAAATAAAGAATGTTAGATATTACACACACACACACACACACACACACACACACACACACACTGGTAAAAGAGATCAATTCAAATCTGTAAGTGGCACTGAAAATTGTGCTGATACTTCCTTCTCTTCGTGAATTTACATAAGAACTGGTGAGCTTTGGTATGATTAGATGGCCTCCTTGAACGTTCATTTTCTTCCTGGTGAAAAGGGGAGGAGAATATCTATCAGTTAAGGGGCAAGGAAGCAGGAGACGGGCCCAGCTCTGTGCCTGGCAGTCATGACTGTCCCACAGGTGTTTGGTGCTACCTTTTTTCTTTTTTGTATCATAGTACTCTGAACTTCATGATGTCACTTAACATGTCCTCATCTCAACTCTCTTGCTAGACATAGTCCAGGGCAAAGTTGATCAAATCTTAGTTTTGTTAAAGGCGCATTCCAGGTCTCCTCATGACTGGGTGTCATTCAGGCTCTGCTGTGCCTAGCCAGCTTCTGTGTGTGGAAGGAGGTGGTCACAGACATCTGTGATTAGAGGAGAACCTGCTTCAGATGCCCTGTGGCTACATTTTCTTCAAACTCAGATCAAGGCCAGGACAAACACGGAGACCTCCATTTCCTTTCCCAGAGTCTTTCTTGGACTCCAGAAACCTGAAGCAAGCTCATCCATCATGCATGCCCGTTCCACTATATCTACTCTTCTTATAATGTGAAAATGTCTGCTAGGCTCCTTCAGCATCTCTCTCCCTTTCTCTGCTATCCCCCTTGGACTTTGTTTACTTCACTCCAAAGGTTCAAGCAAGACTAATAACTCTGCCTCTCTGAATCCATGAAGGTCTGGGACATTAACAGGAACAAAAGAGAGGCACCGTTCTCTTCTGAAGTGATGTCCACTAGAGGAACCTATGCCTGCAGCTGCCTGGACTGCACTTGAGTGAGGTTGAGAGCCTACCTGTAAGCTGAAGAATAGAAATGGTATCCCATGAAAAATATAGCCTTAGGCCCCTGGAGCTCCTACTCTGGGATTTACCTTAGTTTCTGCTGGATCTCCTTACAAGTTAGAGTAAGATCAAAATATGGAGCTAATCCACCAAATGAAAGCCTTGATATTCCCCTCTGCTATGCTCAAGGGCATCCACCTTCTTTTGGCTCCCAAGAAATTCCCTTGCACACTCCAGAATAACATCTCTTTGCTACAGCTGAAATTCTAAGAACTCAAGTTTCCCATGGCTCTAGAGACAGGATTCTTTGCTTCTTTGGACCATGTCCAGACTACTTTTCTTCAGAAGAAAAAAGTCCTTTTCCTTTCAGATTCATGTTACAGAACTCTGTTCACTTCAGACTTCCTGATTGCTTAAGACTAGCACCTGGTTTACAGTCCCCACGTCCACCCTAGCTCTGCCCTCATTCCAGATGGCCTGAACAGCAAAGAATAGTCTGCAGTCAGAGCCCACATGGCACTCACTAGCCAGGCCGTTAGCATTTTACACTACAGCATTTTAGCTCAAACCTTTTAATATCCCCAGGTCTTTCACAGACAGGGACATTGGGGCACAGAAAGGCTACACAGACTGACCTACAATAATCCAGCTACTACGTGGGGCTGCAGATGAGGGGGACTAATTGCAGAGCTTAGACCCATAGCACACCCTCTGCCCTCCCAGTTCCTCATTCTCTATATTTGCAACATCCTCCGCATGGAGCTCTGTAGAGGTGGGGAGTCAGGACTTCCTGCAACTGAGTCAGGTGCCAAGTGAGAGCATAATGGAGACATGTCAGCTAAGGGGGGCTGGAAGGCCCTTGCAGAGCAGCACCCCCAGTTCCTACGGTTTAGTGATTTGATGCCACTGCCTGGGAAAGTCAACCACCAATATATAGCATCACCCCTAGATATACGGACCTGGCACCTTCCCTCAATCATACCCACTCCACCTCCATTGGGCCTCCCTCCTACTGCTCACAACATGCTCAGCCCCCATAATGCCCAGTACTCCAGGCCCAACCTGCCTGATCATCCCAAAGACTGTCTTCCCGGAGTCTGCTGGGATGGCAAAACAAAAACAAACAAACAAAAAGCCAACTCTTGCAAAGGCGTGTATATTGTTACTGTAAATACAGGGAGCCACGCTCAGCAATGCCCCACGTGCACCGGGCAAGCCTCATTAGTGCGGGTTGTTGAGCGCTTACTCCGGGCCACGCACTGTCCACGTCTCTTTCCAGGTCCTAACCCTTGAAGTCCCCACCGGCAGGAGGGACATGCAGTCTCCTCCGGAGCATCGGAACTTGCGCAGGGTCGCAAGTGCAGGTCACTTAGGTCACACTCGCAGCTCACACGCCGCGACCACACTAAGCTGCGGTGCCTTCCCAGCAGCAGGTGCACCGGAGAAAGCGAGAGTGGGAAGGAGACAGGAGAGGCCGAAGGAGGGGCGCGAGGGCGCGCCCCGATCACTTCCTAGTCATCGTTACTCAGCACTTGGCGAGGCTCCCGCCCGCCCTTGGGGAGGACTCTAGCCCTGCCTGGACATCCCCAGGACTGTCCCCAGCTCCCGCCCAGGGGTGCCCGCCCACGGCCCGGACAAGTGACCCTGGAGGGGCCCGCGTCCCAGGGTGACGAGCCACCTCCGCCATCCCGCACGGGGAGACAGAGCGCCTGGAGGTCCTGGGAGCCGGGGCGCAGCCCGGGGATGGGTGGCTGCGAGGGCGGGGCGGGGCGAGGGGCGGTCTCCGGAGCCGCTCAGAGCGCCTGCGCCGACCCCGCCCCCTCCCGGGGGCGTTCCCGGGGCGGGGCCAACCACGGCGCGCAGGTCAGCGCGGGAGGCCGGGCGAGCGCGTCTCCGCCACGTGCGCGCCGCGCGCTCCCGCCCCGCCCCGCCGCTATAAAGGGAAGGCGGGCGGCGTTGCGCTCACTCCCAGCCCGGTCCCGCGCCCGCGCCCCGCTTCCATCTGCAGCCGCCCACCCGTCCGACTCCACCAGCAGCCGACATGGTGAAGCTGATCGAAAACAAGGTACGCACGCGCTCCCCGGGGAGCCGGCCGGTGGGCCCGCGGTGGCGAGGTCCCCGCTTGGGACCGCGTCGCCTGGGCCTGGGTGCTCTCCACGCCGCGGAGCACGCCCTGGGGGAGGGGAGGGAGCGGAGGGCGGAGTCGGGGGTACCCGGGAGATGTGCGCGCGTGGGGAGCGCCCGGGGTTCCCCGAACCGCACCGCCCCAGCCCGCCCACCCGAGCTGGGAGGAGATGAAGGATGGAGGGGGTCCTCCGGGGGCCCCGATCGCTGTCTGAAGATGGGGGGGCCCTTAGAGGAGGCCACGGGGCCGCCCTGCACGGTGCACGGCCCGCCCCTCGCTCCCCTCCGCGAGGCTTGCAGCGAAGGGGCCCGGGGAGCCCCGGGGACGCGCGCCTCAGGTAGCCGCGGGGAAGCGAAGTCCGGCCGCGCCCGCGGGGCTCCTCCTCCCGCGGCGCTGGGCGTGTTTCCGGCGGCGCTGGCTCTGGAATGACTCAGTCCCCGAGGCTGGGCCCAGGGACCTCGAGAGCAGCCCTCCCTCGCGCTTCCGGGATTCTCCCACGATCAGTGGGTTTTGCAGGGACCATGTCCTCCCCCACAGCAGCCCACCCCAGTGGTGCTCTTTGGTCACCCAGTACCAAGCCTGGGGTTTTGTCCTTTTAAAAAAAAATGCCCAAGGGAAAAGGTGTTCCAGTATTTGGAAGTTGTTGCAAGCCAAAATAGTCTCTATATTGGGAACCCCAGATCATGTTATAGGTGAGTGGGGGGATAGATGGATGAAAGACAGACACCCCCTCCTCGAAAGTATGCACCATGCGGTGTGCCCCACAGTACTTGGGGAAGGCGCCATCACCTCCATACCTGTGATGCCGCATTGGTCTCAGAGGCAGAGATGATGTTCACCCTGTCGTGGTCGCTGGTCTTGTACCTGTATGACAAACATGATCTGTGGCTGGGCGAGGAAAGCTGTCTATGGGTCTCTCCTCCAGCTTCTGACGCCCTCGGCAGCATAAGCCCGCAGTTGAGAAGGTTGTGAAGACCTTTCAGTGACCTATACCCACTACAAACAAGGAGGGTGGTTTAGCTTCCTGGCCCACAGAGTCGGGGCCTTACCTTAGTTACCCTAATTATAACACTAGTAAGAAAGGTGTATGAGGTTGACAGGAAACTCATTACTCATAGAAGCACTCTCCTGGGTCCCAAAGGGCTTGTTAACAAGGGTGGTTATGAGCCAGAGTCATCAATCAGAAGTTACTCTATATATTTGTTTATTTTCATCCCGGTGGGCTGTAGTTGCAGAGCAGCTCTGTTTCTGAGGCTCTTTCGGGGTCGTTCAAGGCCACAGGACTCTTCCCAGGCAATCATGGGACAAGGGATGCCATCTACCATTAAACTGCACACAAGACACTTTCCTAAATGTATTACAAACCACTTGTAACCAGGCAGGAGGATCACTATGAGTTCAAGGCCATCCTGGGCTACAGAGTGAAAAAGGAAGAGGGGTATTAGACACTGCTCTTACCTATTCGTATTACAATTTTTTTCTACAGTTTCTAGAATTTTGGTATCCGTGATAAGAGCGTTACTAACCGATTATTAGTTTCTAGCGCTAAAATTGTGGTTTGCTTAATAGGTAATCCTGAATCATTTCCAAGCCAATATCTATTTCAGGCAAATTTAAATATCTAAAGAAGAGAACTTGTACATGAAATTTGTGCATGCCTACCTCTGTAACTCCTGTTCACTTAGACCAAAAGCTATTGTTGCAAGTCTTTTTTCAGAGTTTTAGGTAGTTTTGCTTGAGTTTGATTCAAAACTGGTGCAAATCTCTAGATCATTTGAAAACTAATCTCATCAAGTTTTAATTAAAAATGATCCATCTTCCATATGTGAATGTCATCAGACCTTTTCTACCATGTAACCTGTGTCTTGCAGTAAAGGATGGTTGGTTTGACCATTTTGAAAATCATATTGGAGAAGGCTTTAAATGAAATTCATCTGGATCTACTGGTTTGGAAAATTCATTTCCATACTTACGACTTATTAGCTGTAGAAGCAACAGAGTCATGTCATTCTGTTTGGTATTCTCGGAAATGACATTTGTAAATCATCTTATCTCACCCCCCCCCAGAGGAAAAAAAAGAGATAGAAATTAAAAGCCTAGGAAAATAACTGTACTCCATGAAAACCCACTTTAGATTTTTTAATGTTTTTTAATATTTTAATTATTTATTTGAGAGAGAGAGAGAGGCAGACAGAGAGAATGGGTGCACCAGGGCCTCCAGCCACTGCAAACAGACAGACACATGTACCACCTTGTGTATCTGGTTTTATGTGGGTGCTTGGGAATCAAACTCATGTCCTTCTGCTTTACAGGCAAGAGCCTTAACCACTGAGCCATCTCTCCAGCCTCACTTTAGATTGTTGTTTTTGAGTATGTGTGCCTGTTTTAGCCTTATGGTGCTTTATGTATATCCTTTGCTGGGCCAGATCTAATATGATTCTTGTGAGAAAGGAAAAATTTTTTTAATTAAACCAATTTAACCAATATTTTTTTTCCCCTGAAGAAGGCCCAGATTTTGGGAAATAGGTGTTTGTTTTTTATTTTGTTGCCACGGTGTGGGCTTTGGTGAGCACCGGCTGACTAATGGTGGTTAAAGCACGTCTCTAGTAACTAGAATGTTAGGTTCCTAGGGTTACAGTATCAAGATCATTGGTGAATAATTCAAGGAAGTTAGTGGTAGGGGATTTATTGCTGCATTTTGCTGGGAATTTCATGTGACACCCTTGTGCAAAATAATATCCAGGGCAAATTTCCTTCATGAGGAACCAAATCCCATGACTTAAGGAACAAAGAGGGCAGATTTGTGAGCTAAAGGGCAAAATTCAAAGGTGGATAAGCAGCAAGCAGCGTGATCTGGGCTATGGAGAGCCTGTTCAAAACACACAAGTGTTTGTATTGCCTGCATACGGGTAATTGTCTGCATGTAGGGGGCTGGAGGCTAGTTTTCTGGACTTGGCAAGGTAGGGAAACTTCTCATATTCTACCCTGGACAAATTAAATCAAGTATTAGCTCTTTTTTTTCTTAATTATATAACTTATTTTCATTGCTAAGATCTGTGTCTTTGTGAGACTTCCTCTGTGACTTGTATCATCAGTTCCTTGGAACTCAGTGAGTGTCTACCATACACCTGGATTGGATGGGAAAACATTTTGAGTACAAGTGTCTTTCTTTCCTTTGCTTAGTTTGAATGTGAATGAGCCATGGGCTGGGGATATAGCTCCCTAGTGTGTGCAAAGCCCTTAGTTCAGTATTTCATAAAATCATCCTGAAGACGTGACCAAGATACTCCATGTTTTCTCATTTCTTCTTACCAAATACAACAGTACCAACTGTATGTCAGATTCCTCTAGGGTTTGCTTGGGGTCGGGGGTTGTTGGGTAAAAAGTAGGCCTTCCTTAAAACTTCTCTTGGGTGGTGTTCTGTGTCATGTTGGCTGACAGTGAAAATATTTTGCATGAATATTTTTTTGCCCCTGTTCAGGATGCCTTTCAAGAGGCCTTGGATGCTGCAGGAGATAAACTCGTCGTGGTGGACTTCTCAGCCACGTGGTGTGGGCCTTGCAAAATGATCAAGCCTTTCTTTCATGTGAGTAGAGATTTCTGCTTTGGAGTTGGAAATCACACAGCTAGGAGCGAAAGATCATTAAAGGGTTTGGGGATTTGGTTTGGTTTTTCTAGACCTTTGGTCTAAAAGTAGAAACATAGCATCGTAAATAATGTAGCTTATTAAGGACAGCTTTCAGAAGTTAAATGTTTGTCATAAATAATTTTGCTTTTTGCCCATTTGAAATATATAGGTTCTGTATGAAGTTTGGGCCTCCAGATTGATGGCCAAATCCTTTACCCTGGGAAGAATTTGACTTGGACACTTGTGGTCCTTACGCTTGCCTAGTCCCTAAGCAAACATTTGGATCTATAATTAGGTTTTGTCTTTTTGAAGAAGCTTGAGTAGATTGGCTATCATTTCCCAGTTCTAAAACTTTTGGGGTTTTCATTTCTAATTTTCCAGTCCCTTTCTGAGAAGTATTCCAGCGTGGTGTTCCTTGAAGTAGACGTGGATGACTGCCAGGTATGTAGGGGACACAGGGCGAGCTACTGAGCTGCTCACATCGGCCCTGTTGTGAGTTGCTCAGTGCTTTTTAAAATGCATGTACCAGGTCATCCGAGAGCTCTAGCCTGTCTAATAAAAGTTCTCTTTGACACAGTTACAGGTTTAATCCCAGATACCAGGAGCTGTGTGCAGCACATCCTAAAACAACGATAAATGAACAGGTGGTTGAGGCATCCTCTGTCACAGACCTGTGCTCCACATACCATTCTGAGATGTTCACTGACCATATATTGAATTAGGCTGTAATAATTCATAGGTTTGGTGGTATTATGACATTATGAGGCCACTTTTGAGGTTCTGTGTGAACTTACCATGCCTGGTCTGGGGATGTATTCACAAATCTAGTCCAGTCATAATGAGAAAACCAATCCAAATTTTTTAACAAGGAAACATTAGAGAGCCCTAGTGCCTTAGAAATTGGGAAGGTAGTTGAGGAAAAATTCAGGATCGTTTTATTTACCACATTCTTGTTTTGTATGTGATAAATGCTAGGAACTGTTCTGTATCCTTCACAAGTATGGATCACGTGAGGTTTTTTTGTGTTGGCATGAACCCTGTTTTAGAGGTGAGAAAACAGCCAGGGCTGTCCTTGGAGTTGCACTATGTGAAAAGCCAGGAGTTAAAGTGAGGTGGTGAGGCTTCTTGCTGTTACCCCACTCCTTCTACACACAAGATACTGCCTGCCGGGTCAGATGAGTTCTCTCACAGAGGCCACAGCTGGGAGAGCCTGCTCCTCTGTAACACCCAGCCCTCTTTCCAGATGTGTGAGCACTTTCACTTGCCCTGTGGGTACAGGAGTGTTGAGAGAATGGGGTGTGACCACAAACAAAGATGGTGGAATGGGTTCCAGTCCTGACTCATTTCCTGGCTTCTGCTTTAAGTTAATCCTCCACCTTTCTGATTGATAGCCGGTCTATAGTGTGATCTTCACACTTACCTACCCACCAGCCTCTCATGGGCACTGCACTTCACATGTGTGGAAAACTAAAGAAGGAATCAAAACATTCCTTAAGGTGTGCAATAGTCCTCTCTAAGCACCTAGAAGCTCCCTGGCATGGCTTCTGGCTCCACACCTTGATGACGCCTTTCTTTGCTTGTGCTGTCTCCTCTGCTTGCCCATCCTTTCCTACCTGACTGGCCCCAAGTCATGAGCACCTTTTCTCTTCCGTGACACGCCTTTTATTAAGTCCTCCCTTCCTTGGCATCTCCATGAAGGTCTTTGCTCCCTCTGTATAGTGGGAGCTTGCCTTGGGTGACATCTCTCTTCTCTGCCTCACTTTTCCCCTCTAAAATGGCAGTGTTACTCCAGCATCATAAGGTAGTTCTCAAGATGGAACAGATCTGCAAAATGCTAGAACAGTGCTGGCACACAATCAGCATTCAGGGAGGCAGGACTGTGACCCAGGCTGATCCCACCTCCAGAGAGTGCAAGGCCAAGCCTTTTGCAATGCTGACATCCTGTGCAAAAGGTTTTGGGCTGAGGAAGCACTTGGGGTTTGGGTTTGCAGGTTTGTTTTCTGTGTGGATCAAACAGTACATGTTATGCCATCATTCTAAAATTCAGAAACTAACACGCTCGTGGTTCCAAGTTTGGCTAGGGGATACTCAACTACAGTATCTTTTGCCATTAGTCTGTAAATTTCTTAAAGTTATAGACCTTGACCTGTCTTACCTTTGTTTGACCTTTAGCACACCTGCCTGGTCAGTAGTACAGGTGTGGCATGAATGAACTTACAGTTTAGTGAAGCTCTTGTTCTAAATGTGTTCCAGAGTTGCGATAGGGAGGGTAGGCATAATGGTTCATGTTTGTGGGTGGATGAGGTGATCTTTGTAAGCTGTTTTGATAAGCTTATGATTTTAGGGGGGATTGTTTGTTTGTTTGTTTTCTCCCTATATGGTCTCTTGTCCAAGAGAAATTTGCCCCTGGACTAGATCAACAGTGACCTTGAGAACTGGGTGTCAGCACCTGCCCCAGGGGAGGGACTCACAGCTTAGACAGGTGCTCCTCCTGACTTAGTCTTGAACTTTTGGGAAGAAGCTAAAGAACTTGATATGACAGCTTCTTTGTATCTCGTAAGCACATTCATAGATGAATCCTTCAGAACTTGAGTGTCACAAACCAGGGACCGTTAACTGTGCCTCCGTATTCTAAAGATTGAGCTGTACCACACCTCTTAATAGAAAGTAGGAAAAAAGTTATCTTGCCGGTTGAGTTGAACAGTGAGGCCTGTAAATAATGTATGTGGGAAACAAGGAAAATAATTTCATATTTGGAGAAAAGTATGAGTACTGTCTCATTTGAAAAGGACACATTACTTCATTAACAGCCATGGGAATATGATACATAGTTTATGAATTGAAACAAAGTAATTCAACACCCTCTGGAATACCATGTACTCAGTTTTGACCAAAAGAGCCAGGGATGAGTTATGTGACAAAATTGGGCTTTAAGCTACTTTTCTCTGCAGAGTCCTAACCTAGACACTAATGAAGTTAAATTTTATAAGGTTCAATGAATGTAATCCTCCTTGTATTATTAATGAAACTCTGGGATTGGGCAGATCGACAGGTGCCAGGCCTTAGCGTGTAGGAACTGTCTGACGACAAAGAAGCAGTTGGAAGAGTATTGTGCAGGGAGAGCATGGTTGCTGCTTTGCACCCTGATGGTGGTGGTCACATGACTGGTCAAAACTCGTAGGACTTGTATTCTCTGGGGAAGTGAGTTTTTCTAGATAGGACTTTTAGATGCAAGGAGTGGGATATCCAGCCTGTGGATATCACCAGGAGTAGGCGCAACCTTTCTGGTTTTACATGAGGGGAATGATCAGCTTAGGATAAGCAGTATGTATGACCTGGGTGTGGTGGCTCACACCTGTAAATCCCAGTGCTCCAGGAGTTGAAGCCTGCGTGGGCTACAGTGTGGGGCCCTTTATTGCAGACAAGCAAAAAGAATAGTTAGTATGCAGCTCTTTCAAGTCACGATAGGAATCGGCACTGTAGGTCATAGAACAAGAACTATAAAACATTAACTGGACATAGTAAAGACCTAGAATTATTGGAACCGTCCCATTTTCCTGAGCCCCATAAAGATTTTAATAGATGGTAACGCTGCATTCATGGATATTGACTCGGTATTATTAAAATGTTAGTATTCTCAAAGTTAAAGTTAACCCAGTCTCTAGCTGGCACTTGGGAAATCCATCCTGCTGTTCTAAAATAGTGTAGATGGGAAAATCTTGGAAAGTATTTCTTACAAACAGTCAGGGGAGACATCAGTAGAAGCACCACACATGCACATGAGTAGCATTAGTTAAAAGTGTTGTTTCAATGAGAGTGGATCGATCCATGGAATAGACTAGAAAGTCCAGCAAGATGAAATCAAAGCTATTTAACCATGCATTAATAATTAACTCTTTGGGGTTAAGATGTTACCTTCCTCATTCATTCTCTATTGCTGTGTAAACCTTGAGGGTTAGCAGTCATAGGAAATATTGAACATAGAAATGATGGACACTGTAAATACCGTCTTTCTCCTATGGACTTAGCACCTCTGTGTCTCTTGCCATTGCGGAAGCAGAGAGCTGAGGCCTTTTTGATGTGCAGTGGGTAAAGCCTGTGCAAGCACTTTGAGCAGGGCAAGAAGGGGACCAAACAGTACAGAGGCACACATGAAGACCAGAAGTGTTTACACTGGGCAAAATCAAAACCGTTTCCATGTCAAACTGGATTGGCTAAAATGATGGTGAATCCATACAATGTTTGATGTGGGATGGTAAAAGACGTGTATGTGTTTTCACAGGTGATGTACAAGTACATATATGCAGAGGGCATACAGCATGAACTTTATAAAGACTAATGTATTGATGTATGAATAATAAAATGTTAACTAGCAGACCATGTTTGATAAGGGTAGCCTTTGTATTCATCAAATTGATAGTCATGTTCTAAAGAAAACCTGTTAATGCTGAGGTGTGTGGCACATAATGGAAAAAAGGGTCAGGATTGTGGATGGCCATAACAAAGTTACTCACAATTTTTTTTATTCTCCCCTCCCCCAGGATGTTGCTGCAGACTGTGAGGTCAAATGCATGCCAACATTCCAGTTTTTCAAAAAGGGTAAAAAGGTTTGTACATATGGCTTATAATCTCACTGACTGGATTTGTTGGGAGGAGGAAGAAGGGGTTTGGCAGGAATGGAAGCCAGAGAGGGTAATAGGATCAAAATAAACAAATATAAAACTGTCAAATAAAAGAACAACAAATAATAATAATATAAAAATAATGAGCTGGATGTGGTGGTGCACACCTGTTACTTATCCTTCACTTGGGAAACTGAGGTGGAGAATTGCCACAAGCTCCAGGCCAGCCTAGGCTGCATAGAAACCTTGTCTGAGGGCTGGGGATGTAGCTCAGTTGGTAGAATGCTTGCCAAGTATGCACAAAACTCTGGGTTTGACTTCCAGCATTGCATAAACCAGGAGTAATGGCACATGGCTGTAATGCCGACGCCCAGTTAGTGGAGACAGAGGAGCTCAAGGCCAGCCTGGGATATGAGACTGTTTAGTTACTTTCCTTGCCGCTCTGATAAACACCTGGCAGCTTAAGGGACAGAAAGTTTGGCAAAGGCATAGCAAGAGCATGAGACAGGGAAGCAGAGAGTTGGATGCAGTGCTCCTCTCACTTCCCATGGGCTGGTACGTACCATCCAGTCAGGGTGGGTGCTCCCACCTCAGTTAACCTCACAGACATGGCCAGCTTTGTTTCCATTGTGATTCTAAGTCATATCAAATTGACAAGATTACTCATCACGCTCAAAAATAAAATTTGAAAGCATGTCTAATTCCAAATCTCTCACACTGAATCCCATTATACAGTGTAGAGGAGTTCTTACCCTGGTGATCATTTTCTGAAAGATCATTTGTCCTTGTTAAGAGGTATTTGTGAAAAATTGCACCTGAGCCTTTGGCTTTATTTTTGTTGTCTTTAAGAGAACTGTTACTTAGGGAAGGTTATTTTAAAGATTGCACCCCACGCTCCATTCTGTGCTCAGAGCTTATGTACAGAAGAGTGTGTGCTTCCCTGTCTCATATCTACTTCATCTCTAACAGGTGGCCGAATTTTCTGGAGCTAACAAGGAAAAGCTTGAAGCCACTATTACTGAATTTGCCTAATTGTTCTGAAAACTCAAACCAGCCATCAACTGTTTGAAACATGTAATTTTTTTTTTTAATTTTGAAAAGTATCATGTATGGGGAATACTCTATACCCAACTGCCATCTGATTATAAATAACAATAAAATATTAATTCTACCCTTTTTAAAACTTGGTGTCTGAGTAGTTTTCAATGTAAATGAGAAATGGCCTGATTGAATGCCCTGTTCTTTTCCTTTGTTCTCTAATTTTTAGTAACATTTTTTTCAAAAAGTTATTACTTGGGCTGGGGAGATGTCTCAGTGGATAAAGCACTTGTCATGTAAACATGAAGACCAGAGTTCAGATGGACATGTGGACATGGTGGCCACCCTGTAATTCCAGTGCTTGAGAGGTAAAGACAGGATCGCCAGACAGGCTGATAGCTAGACAAGGTGAAGTGGCAAAAACTGGGATCAAGTGAAAAAGGCCCTGTCTTGATAAATAAGGCAAAGATGGAGAAACACCAGTGTCAACCTTCGGCTTCTACATACATGTGCACATAGTACACAGACATGCATCTACACCACCTGCAAAAATATTACTATTTTAATGTGTTTCTAGACAGTTCTTATGAGCGGTAAAGGCTGTGGAAAGGTTTCAGAGAATGTTGTTTCTTGTATTCTAAACACAGCAAGAGGGTGTGAACTTGAAGAACCAGTTTTCAGGTTTAATAATGAAAGTCCTATGTTAGGCACATAAAGATCTTTGCCCACAGTCCTATTTGGCACAATGCTAATAATCCCCAGTCACCGTTGAAGACAGGCCAAGGCAAAGCAATTCTCCCAACGTTGTAACTAATACCTAAATCAGTTGGATCAGCTGGGATTTGAATCGATCTGGCCCTAGAGCCTGTGTGTCGCAGTTACTTTTCCCTGCTGGGACAAACATCTGACCAGAAGCAGTTTATGGGAAGAAGGGGTTTATTTCAGCTTCATAGAATCCAGGGGACGTTCCATCACTGCAGAAAATGTTCTTTCTACCTGAAGCACTGTCGTTCATACTCTCTGAGCACTGTTCTTTGGGTTTTAAAGTCTAGAGGCTCACTAACGCCACATCTGGCTTTCTGTCAATTTTTTCATTAGGGACTCCTGCTCTACACAAATCTTTCCACATCTGCCTTTGAGTGAACCAAACAGACCCCTTTGTTCCGCCCTTCCCTCCTCTAGATTGCTGGAACACTTTAAAAACTCAGTTTATCACCATCTCATTCTTTTGGATTGCATGAAGGGCTCTTCAACACCCATCTGATTTGTGCTTTGTCTCCTTTTCCAGCCTACTATCTGGTGAGCACCTCTGTCTCGTCTTCTCTTTCATCCAGTTGGCCCCATAAATCAGAGGCTAATGCTGAAGACTTTAGCTGCCTCTCTCTCTCTCTCTCTCTCTCTCTCTCTCTCTCTCTCTCTCTCTCTCTCTCTCTCTCTCTCTCTCTCTCTCTCCCCCATGTTTACAGTTCCTCTTTACACAACCAAGTTCTCTGTGTTCTGCCATCTCAACCTCAGCTCGTCTTTTATTACACAGAACAATGGCCAAACCTCCTCTGTAGCAGCTTGCCGACACTCCCATCCCTTACCTACCACACTCAGGGACTTCACTGGATTCTCATGACAGACTCTGCTCATTAATCTTGCATGCCATTCCACAGCTCATACAGTTAAGTGACTGACTGAGATTCCTCCCTCAGACACTCCCAGCTGATGGCAGTCTTCCCTTAGCAAGTCCCATGCAACCACCCAGACTGCCAAAAGACACATCACCACACACCACATTGGGAGGGATGGCTAGGTCAGGATGCTCTACCCTCAGCCTCAGTTGCATGCCTTTCTAACCATATCTTGGACTATGGGGCTGTTTGAACACTTGGGATTGACAAAAGCTTTGGGGACTCATGACGCAGCTTCCATGAGGTTGCCATCCAGGATGGAGTAGACTTTGTGGTGATAAAAGCAGCTTGTAGAAGGAAAGGTTTTAGTTTGGCTTACAGACTCAAGGTGACGCTCCATGATGACAGAGGGAAATGTGGCATGAGCAGAGGCTGGACATCACCTCCTGGATAACAGCTGCAGGAGAGTGCAAGGGGAAGCTGGCTATAACCCCCATAAGCCAGCCCCCAACAACACACCTCCTCCAGCAAGGCTCTAAGTCCCAAATTTCCATCAGCTAGGAACAAGCATTCAAAACGTGAGCTTATGGGAGACACCTAATTCAATCAACACATTGTGCCTCTCCATGTAACGATCTGAGTGTGCAGTAAGGTGATGGGGTACTTATTGAGGATTTCCTGCTACTAAAGTGAAGATGGGGCTGGGGAGAGGGCTTAGTGGTTAAAGGCACTTTCCTGCAAAGCATGAAGACCTGGGTTCAATTCCCCAGTACCCACATAAAGCCAGGTACACAAATGGAGAATGCATCTGGAGTTTGCAGTGGCATGAGGCCCTGGGGTACCCATATTCTCTCTGTGTCTGCCTCTCTCTGGCTCTGATTAATTAATTAAAAATTTTTAAGTGAAAATGATGAAGTTAGGAGATCTTAAACTGCTGATTGAGTTTTATGTTCAAGGCACTAAGGCTTGGAATAAAACTAAACAAGATCTCCCGTAGCTTACATGCCAGAGGAGAAGGTAAGCTAGTGCATATTGTATATTCTGTGGGTCAACCAGAACCAAGAAACTGTAATTGAGAATAACGGGGAGACCTTTGGATCAGGTACTTAAGTGGGTCACTGTGAGGTGACCAAGCAGAAACTTGAGAGATGAAAAGGACTCTGACATGCTAAGTGCCAGGGAGTCCGCTTTCCAGATAGAAGAACAGGCACAAAAGCCTGGAGGTGACAAGCTTGGGGCTGTATAGCATTGTCGGAAAAGCATGAAATAAATGCTCGGCAGAGTAACAGAACCCAGGTATCCAAGGCCTGCCTCGTGCTAGAAGGTTCTAGAAGTGACGGGAAGCCATTGGAGGGTAAACTTGCTGTAATATTTTAAAAGTTCAGGGCTGGAGAGATGGCTCAGCAGTTAAAGATACAAGCTTGTAAAGCCTGACAGCCTGGGGTCAATTCCTCAGTTCCCACATAAAGCCAGATACACAAAGTGGCACATGTGTCTGGAGTTTGCTTTTTGTTTTTTTGTTTTTTTGTTTGTTTGTTTTTGGCAGCATTAGCAGCTACAGGCCCTGGTGCACCCATTTTTTTTTTCTGGGCATGGTGGTACATTTAATCCCAGCATTCAGGAGGCTGAGGTAGAAGGGTTGCTGTGAGTTTGAGGCCAGCCTGAAAGGACATAGTAAATTCCAGGTCAGCTAGAGTGAGACCCTACCTCAAAAAAAAAAAAAAAAAAAAAAAAAAGAACAGAGGAGGGCCCTTACACACTATAGGAATAGAAACGTGTCTAGCCACTGTGGAAATCAGTATGGAGGTTCCTCAAAAATTAAAAATAGAACAACCATGTGATCCAGCTACACTGCTTTCTAAGAGAAGCAGAGCTAGAGATACCAACACACCCACGTTTATTGCTACTCTGTCCCCAATAACTCACATAAGCATCCTAGGTGCCTATCTACAGATTGATGATAAGTAAAATGTGTTATATATGCACAATGGAGTTTCAGCCATAAAGAAGAATGAAATTATGTCCTTCAAAGGAAAATGGAAGGAAGACAAGTATGGCAAGTTTTTTCTCTGTGTAATGCAGGGAGGAAGGGAGGAATAAGAAAGCAAAAAGGAGGTACCAGGTGTGTGGAAGAGGAAGGCAATGGGGTGAGAGAAGAGAAGAGATGAATGTATGCCATCCAAGAACATGCCATGTAGTATATGAGTGTCACAACAACCCTGTTCTCTTTACTAATTAACCTGTGCTCATTTGTTGCTGTTGGTATTCAGTGTGTAAACGCGTGTGCTCTGTGTATATGTAGAGTGTGTGCAGACGAGTGCGTGCCCAGGCCAGAAGAGAATGTCAGGTGTCTCTTCTTGCTCATCCGTGAGTTTCTCTCATTCAAACTAGAGCTGCCAGTTTTCGGTTAGACTGGCTGACCAGTGAGCCCCATTAATTCTCCCATCTGCATGTGTGGTTTACATGGAGCCTGGACTTGAACGCAGGGCGCATCTCGAACCTTCCCCAGCCCTTAGGCTTGCACAGCAAGCACACTTACCAGCTCAGCCATCTCCCCAGCCCCAGCATGCTAATTTATAAGCAAAAACAAAATGAAAAGAGAAGAGGAAGGAGTCTCAAGCGAGCCGGTAGTCGAGGTGGCAGATGTGGACTGTCTAGGCAAAAAGACACTGCAAGGAAAGGAATGGCTGAGGGACCCTTGGGGGGAAAACTGGGTGCAAGGGCTGGGATGAAGGGGGTGGGTTTAGGGATGTTACAGCTGGCTGCTACTTGTCAGAGTTGCTTTACTCACTGTGTTCTGCCAGCTGCGGTGGCAGGGTTGGGATGTGCAGCCTCTGCTCTACTGTCTTTCCCCTGCCATCATGAAGCATCCCCTCAAAACTATAAGCCAAAGTCAAATCTTTGTAAGCTGAAGATGATACCTGTTCGAGGGGATTCTGAAAGTGTGCACTCAAGAAAACCTGGGAGGACACTGAGCTTATCAGAGAAAGCCAAATACAATCTGGTCTCATATATGCAATCTAAAACTGTCAGAAACAGACAGCAGGTTTGTGCTTCCCAGGGGACTTGGGATCCAAGGGAGATGTTCAAAAGAAACAAACTTGTGGGCTGGAGAGGTAGCTCAGCAGTTAAGGTACTTGGCTTCAAAGTCATGACCTGGGGTTCAGTTCCTCAGTACCCAGGTAAAGCCAGATGCACAAGGTGGCACATGCATCTGGAGTTTGTTTGCGGTGGCTGGGGGCCCTGGCATGCCCAATCTTTCCTTCTCTCTCTTCTTTCAAATGAATGAATACAAAATAATTTTTGAAAAACAAACAGCAGTGGCTAGGGGCCCTGGTGCATGCCCATTCTCTGTCTCTTTCTCTCCCCTCTCTGCATAAAAATAAAATATTTTAATATCTTTTATCCATAATTAGATACATTGTATGAGCAAATCATATGATGATACCCCCACTTCCCTCCTCCCTGTCCCCAATCCACTGGGGATCCTCTTCCGTGGGCATACTGGATCAGTCCATGGGGTAGAGGGTTATGAACTGCACAAGAGGTAGCCAGTTTTCCCCCCTTTGTGTGTTGTTGCTGAGGGGGTCAATATCTCTGGATATTCTCTCCCACCATGGTTCTTATATTCTTTCTGACCCCTCTTCTACTCAGTTCCCTGAATCATGGTGGGTGAATTTCAAGTCTGCTTTATTGTTGAGATATTAAGTGTCTCTGGGTTGTCTTGGGTATTATTGGTGTCTGTCTCCATTGACATGTGTTATCTGACTTGCTGTGGTGATAGGTCTCTTGTTTATCTCTCCACTTTCTCATAGGTTTCATTTGGGCCCTATATGATAGGCCAGGAGTGGTTCATCTCGGTGATAGGTCTCTTGTTTATCTCTCCACTTTCTCATAGGTTTCATTTGGGCCCTATATGATAGGCCAGGAGTGGTTCATCTCCTGCCAGAATGTCAGCCAACATCCCATGTCTCGTTGGTGGAATTGGGTCGACCACGGCTCTCTCACTGCCAGAATCACCATTGGAGAGTGAGATCAGTATAGGTTAAATGAGTCACACATTGCTAATTTGGCAAGATTCTATTGGGTGTAGCCTCTCTGTAGCTCTCTGGTAATGGGAATTTCCCCTTGGAGCTCAGGCTCTTGGTCCCCATAAGATTTTGCCATGGATCCCAGTTCCAGTTAAGGGTACCTTGTCAGTGAGTGGATCTCTTAGCCAATCTGAAAGCCATTGATTACCCTCTTAGGTTTAGTGCCACTATTGCACAGATGAGCACTTCTTGGCTTGCTGGTCTCTTCCATATAGCAGTGTGTTCAGCAGTCTTGTGACAACTGTCTATATTGTATATCAGTGGTCTCTGCTTTCTCCAAATATCATTGGCCAATTTCCCTTGGCAGCTCATGTAACGCCTTCTAGCATTACACAGGCTACATTTGGGAGCTGCTTACCACTCTGGATCTTATAGGGTCTCTCGGTGTTGTTCGATGACTTTCTGTGGTTTCTTCAGTAATAGGATCTTACCTTTGGCCTGGGGTGGGTGTTCAAGAGTTTTGACAGAAGCCTGTCTTGTTTTCTTTGGGACCTCATGGGTCTCTTTGATCAACAGCTCAGTGTGGGAAGGAACCAATGACTGGGATATGGAGTTGCAGATCTGATCAATTTTTCATGGGGTTAGGCTCCATTCTATTCATGCCCCCCCTCTCTTTTTCTCTCTCTCTCTCTCCCTCTCCCCTCTGCAAAAAAACAAATAAGTAAATTTTTTAAAAAAGAAACAAAGTTGCATTTTGAAGTGAATATATTAATTGGGATCTGTGTTAATTACTTATTACTGTGATCAACTACCTGAGTAAAGCAATTTAAGGAAGGAAAGAGTTTATTCTTGTTTATAGTTTCAAGGGGACACGTCATCATGGTGGGGAAGGCATGGACAAAGAACCATGAAGCAGGGATGGTCACACTGTGTCCACAACCAGGAAGCAGAGAGAAATACAGGAAATGAGGCCAGGCTGTAAAACCTCATTTCCTACCTCCACCAAGGCTGTGTCTCACAAAGGTTCCACAAGCTTCCCTAACAGCGCCACCAGCTGGGGACCAAGTGTTCAAACACAGGAGGCTATAGGGGACATTCTACCTTCAAACCACAGCAGGATTTAATCATAATCCTAATTTATTTTTGGCATTCGTTTTTTTAAATATATATTTATCCATTTATTTATTTGAGAAAGAAAGGGGAGAAAGAGATTATGGACACGCTAGGGCCTCTTACCACTGCAAACAAATTCCAGATGCATGTGCTACTTTGTACATCTGGCTTTATGTGGGCACTGGGGAACCAAACCCAGACAGTGTTGTAAGCAAGCACCTTTACCCGCTGAGGCATCTCTCTAGCCCCTGTTTTTAGGGACTCTTTATCCATGTGAGATGTCTGTCCTTCATTGATTTCTGTGGTTGTTTCTAATTTAAAAGAACAACAATGCTGAACTCAGTGTTTATTTGTGTGTGTGGTTTGTTGAGATGGATTCTCCAGTATCCTAGGCTGGCCTGTAACTTGCTATATAGGAGAGTATGGCCTTGAACTCCTGATTCTCCTGCCTCTACCTCCCCAGTGCTGGGACTATACCACTATGCCCAGTTTATGTAGTGCTGGGGATAGATCTCAGGGCTGTGTGCATACTAGGACTGAGTTCAGTCCTTTTTACAAGCCTGGTGTGGTCCATACCTGTAATCCTAGTATACTCTGGAACTGAGAAAGAAGGTAATGAGTTCTAGGCCAGGGATACATAATGAGCCACTGATCACTCAACCAAAAAAAAGCCAGGTGTGGTGTGTGTGTTTCTGTAATCCCAGCACTTGGGAAGAAGCAAGAGGAACATGAGCTCAAGGTCATTTTCAGATACACAGTAAAGTTCCAGGCCAGCCTGGGATACAACAGACACTGTTGGAAAAACACAAGTGTAGATGTAAGGACAGGGAAGAATACTTTGCAATACTGTGTTCCAGACACAGAATGGCTGTGGCCTTCACGACCTCACAGTGAAAATGACATCAAATAGAAGAAGGAATAGATGGAAAGAAGAAGGCGTTCAGTGGAGGGGAGTTAGGGGAGGGGTAAGAATAAATGAGAGTGGGGGGCTTATGATCAGGGTATGCTGTGTATATAATGGAAGTTGT
The DNA here is from genome assembly GCA_004024765.1 of Zapus hudsonius. Taxonomy (NCBI): domain Eukaryota; kingdom Metazoa; phylum Chordata; class Mammalia; order Rodentia; family Dipodidae; genus Zapus; species Zapus hudsonius. The sequence continues at coordinate 16,802 of PVHP010015680.1, read as the reverse complement.
CGAGTTCTTTTTTAAAGTGTAGGACCAATTTTCAGAAAATTCCCACCCCAGTGTTCCCTTAAGCCTTGGTTTTCCCTTGATCAATGCACAGCAGGCCACAACTAATCTACCTGTGATGGGCTTTGAGTGGGAGGTGGGCATAGCTTCCAAGTGCAGAATGGAACCAGTGGTAGGAACGATAGGGAAGGGGAGAGAGCAGTTCATTGCCCTCTCTAGCCTTCACATGGCAGACGGTTTGCACAAAGTGCCTCACTTCTCAGCTCCTGCACTCACACTAGTGCAATGTTGCAACTTTACAGGTAGCTGGGAACATTTTGTAATATTGCAAAATTCATCTCACACTGGAATCTGTACAGAAATTGGTAGGTTATAACATACCGTGCAATATAATGTTAATTATAATCCTTTACACTGGCATCTGGTTGGTCACTGAACATTAGAATTTAGTAGGCTTACTTTTAATAAAAATAGGTAGTAAGAGTTAACTCCTAGTTCATAAGTTTAAAGCTTTTATTTTATTGAATGGTATTGTTTATATTTTTGACCTATAATTTTTAGGATAGTGTCATGGTTTGATCCAGGGGTCCCCACAAACAAACGAATGTGTTCTGATTGATAGATCGTCAGCTCTCAGCTGATGGCAGTTTGGGTTTCACAACCTCGATGAAGCTGTGTTGTCAGGGGTGGGCTTATGGGGTTATAAGCCAGTTTCCCCTTGCCAGAGTTTGGCACACCTTCCTGCCGCTGTTTCCAGTGCTGTGGCAGAGGTTATGTCCACTCCTCTGCTCATGCCATCGTTTTCCCTGCCAGGATGGAGTCTCCCCTCCAGTCCGTAAGCCAAATAAACCCATTCCTCCACAAGCCACTTTTGCTTGGGTTCTTTCTGCGCAGCAACTAGAAAGCTGACTGCAACAGACAGTATTGACTATTTAAAAACAGAAAAATACATTTGAGGTTTGGTGTTTTGTTTTGTTTTTATTTGCTTTAGATAGGGTCTCATTATATAACTCCAGATGACCATTAACTCACTATATAGTCCATGCTAGCCTTGAACTCACAATCCTCCCGTCTCGGCCTCCCAAGGGCTAGGATTATAGGGATGAACCATCACACCTGGTTTGAGAAAAATATCTTGAAAACATGAGACCATTCTAATTTTTTAAAAATTCTTAACAACTACATTGTTAAGTAAAATAGATTCCATTTTTGGATATTTAAAATGAACTACATGTCATTTCTTAACCATTAGATCATTGAAATGAGTCTGTCAAGATCATCATAGAGGGCTGAAGAAATGGCTTAGTGGTTAAGGTGTTGGCCTGCAACACAGAAGGACCAGAGTTCGATTCCCCAGTGCCCATATAAAGCCAGATGCATACGACTGCACATGTGTCTGGAGTTCACTTGCAGTGGCTCTCTCTTTCTCTCTCTCTCTCTCTCTCTCTCTCTCTCTCTCTCTCTCTCTCTCTCTCTCTCTCTCTCTCTCTGCTTGCAAATAAATAAATAAGATCTATTTAAAAAAAAAGATCATCATAGAAACAGGGAATATAAAGTGAAGCTCAAACTAAGTGTGGTAATTCAAACCTACAATCCCGGCACTTGGGGGGTTCAAGCAGGACTGCCATGGGCTACAGAATGAAACCTTCTCTGCCACGGACCAGCTCGGCCGGAGTGCTGGGACCGCAGGATCAGGGCCTTGGAGAAGTGGGCAGGGATTCGGCTGAGTGACAAACAGACACAAACTCAAGGACAGTGGATCTGAGTGCGATTTTACTGAGCATTTGTCAGAGTTATATACAGTTGGTTATTGTAACAGTATTCTTTGATTATACAGGCAGTTACAGTTTCTTTGAATAATTAGACCAAGAATTTCAGCAAGGTATATGAGAATAGACAATAGAAAAGCACAGATGATTATCACGTAAATGGTTTCTACGCAAAACTGTGGTTAGTCAGGCCAGGCCTGACTTGGTGCTTGTTTTTCAATTTAAACATTTTGTGGTTTTCAACCATTAAGAATTTGTTTTTTAAAGTTTACCATGATATTCTCTTTTCCTTAATGTTAAGCCATCTGTCACCTTTTTTCATAGATCCCTGTCTAAGACAATGGAGCATCAGTGGGCTCAGGGAGTTTCCTTTTACTACCAGTTTCTTTTTGGTCTTTTCCTATAACTCTCTCAGTTCTAGGAATCTTTTTCAATACTTTCCCTTAATAAGTAATTCTTCTATTATAAGTCATCTAGGACTCTTCCTAAAAGTCCTTTAGCTGTTTTCAATCTCTCAATTGCTCATAATAATGGGGGAGTGACTGAAGGAAAAACTTTATTTTTCATTTTCTCTTGGGAAACAAATCATCATAGTTTATTCCCCGTTTTCGTGAAGGTGGACTCAATGAACTGGAAAGAAACAATGAGTTAGAGCCATGAGCAGGTATTATGAAAATCAGAGCAATAAGAGAGCAGCCGAGAACACAAGGACTTGGAGGGCACAGCCTGTTCCAACGGGCAGACTTCCCTGAAGCAACTGCCTCAGTCTATGCAATTTCTCGCACAGACTCCGTCAGAGTTGGCGTGACACTTCTCTCTCTCAAAAAAAAAAAATGAAAACTTAGCAGGGCATGGTACTTCACCCTGTAACCCCTGCATCTGGGAAGCCAAGGAAAGTAGATTGTTGTGGGTTCAAGGCAATACTGGTCTATATATATGCCAGCCTGGACTACAAGGGTGAGAAGCCTTATCTCAAAAAAAAAAAAAAAAAAAAAAAACCTGAAATAAATCATTTTTTAAAAGTGAAACAGAAGAGAAAAAAGAAAAAAAATTTAAATAAGGCTATTTTAATTTTAATAGTGACAATGCTGAAAATTAGCAAACACTGTTGAGCATAAAACATGTAAAACTCAGAAACAGGGCATTCTAACTTGTTAATTAAGATTTAATTACTCATGAAAATAAGGAAAATGAACAAGATAATTATTCTTAACAAATCTATAGCCTGAACTTCAAGTCAGATTCACTCCTTGTTATTATTTGCAAATTGATCCTTTAGCTACTAAATCACAAAGATAGAAAAGAGAATCATTTGTACTGAATGTTTAATTTCGAAGGAATATGTCACAGGGTTGCACTTGACAATATAATGAAAGTTATAGCCACAAAATTAACATATGCATAAAAACAGCAAACCTGTGGAGTGATCAGGGTTTCCTGGGTATTTGTACAGGAAAGTGACACCTTTTGAAAGTGAGATCATTTCTAGCAAAACACAGTGGCTTCTGTTAATGTTAGTGACTTCCCATTGGTTAAACAAAGCAGAAAATAGGGAGTTCAAAAACAATTCTTCAAAAATGGACAGATAGAGCACGTCTTTTTATTATGATGCTTCACATTTGGGGCCTCACAGATGGGTGAATGATTTTCTGGGGTTACCAAATCCCTAGAGAAGATAAAGAACATACCTATGAGCTTGTTTTTCACACAAAAATCCACCCAGCTTGGGCCCACACCCACATCAGTTTCTTACTGGCTTCCTATGTTCTTCTCATCCCAGAGCCAACTCCCAGAAAATGAGGAAAAGTCTCTTGTTCCAGAACCTTCTGCAAGTATGCAAGTAGCTGATCTAAAACCTGCTTGCCCTGCCTCACCTGTTCCTTTCTCTAGAAACGACAGTAAAGAGAACCAGTCATGGGGTGCTCACTTGTCATCTCAGTAAAGAGAACCAGACATGGGGTGCACACTTGTCATCTCAGTAAAGAGAACCAGACATGGGGTGCACACTTTTCATCTCAGTAAAGAGAACCAGACATGGGGTGCACACTTCTCATCTCAGTACTTGGGAGGCAAGAACAGAAGATCTATGAGTTAAAGGCTAACCTGGGATACATAAGGAGGTCTAAACCAGCCTGAGCTATATAGCAAGACCTGTGTCAACAGAAATCAATAAGGAAAGAACTATTTTTTAAAAAAAAGAATCCACAGTGAATGCATTCGTCCTTGTTTCCCTTGACTCCCTCAGCCTCACAACTTACCCTTTCTTACCTGTGAGGTGTGTCCTCGGTGCTGGGAACTGTGAGTAGACACCTTCCTTTAGTTGCAATTATCTTTTCATCAGTGGGGTTTGCCACTCCTGCATAATAAAACCACTGATTTAAAAGTACAGAGGAAAGAACTATATAAATTAGTTTCTCTTCTCTATTTTAAATTCAAGAAAAGGTATTTTGTTACCTTTACATGCTCTATGGCAAGCTAGTCTTTGGGGTTGTCTTCGGCCAAGGCAGGTAATGAAGACCACAGAGACAAATTTTAGTCATCCAAGTTCCTCATTAGAGGACTCTGAGGCACCATTTGTACACACAAAGCATATGCACAGGTACTAAACTAGAGAAGAGTGGGCAAGCAGCAAGCCAGCAATGAAGGGGAGAACATTTTGTATCCTGTTGACCAATCTTTGCCCAATTTTCTAAAGGAAGCAATGAAAAGTAGTATAAATTGAATTTGAATTGAATTTGGTTGGTGTTAGAATAAATGCTTATCTGGGATGGAGAATTCAAAGTTTGAATTTGTACAAAGAAAAAAAAGATATTTTCCAAAAAAGGAATGTTATATTTGGTTTAATTAGACTATCAGAGATAATTGTTATCTCAACTAGGGGTATTTCACTTGTGTTGTAGTCAGCTCCACGTTGCTGGGAGGAACATCCAAACCAGGCACAGTTTGGGGAAGAATGGATTTATTTCAAGCTTACAGATCCAGGGGAAGTTCCATCAGTGGTGGAAGAAGCCGCTTCCATAATCCAAGTAGAGAGAAACCATCACCAGCCAGCAAACACTGAAAGTGACAAGTACAAAACCAGCAGCAAACAGCACCTTTTGACTGAATTCACTTCCTCCTCAAATACACCTCAGGGCTGGACCCCAGGATCCATCCCCCTGCCACCACCCAGTGACACCTCCTCCAGCTGGGACAGCTGGAGACAAGCTTTAATAGAACACCTGAGTCTATGGGGAACATACGTTTAAACTACCACATCTTATTTCATGTCTTTTGTAAAAAGTGCCGCTGTGTCTTTAGTGATGTGGAGGCTAAACACCTCTCCATGTACTTAACTGAGCTCTTTTCTAATGTACATGCTTAAGTCTTCAGCTGTTTCTGCAATGGATGTTTTTCTTTTTAAAATATTTTTATTTATTTATTAGAGAGAGAGGGGGCAGATTGAGAGAATGAGCATGCCAGGACCTCTAGTTACTGCAAACGATCTTTAGATGCATGCACCACTTTGTGCATCTGGCTTATGTGGGTCCTGGGGAATCAAACCCAGGTCTTTAGACTTTGCAGGCAATACCTTGTTTAAAAAAAAAGCAGGTGTACTGGCTGGTGCACACCTTTAATCCCAATACTCAGGAGGCAGAGATAGGAGGATCGGTGTGAGTTCAAGGCCACCACTCTGAGATTACATAGTGAATTCCAGAACAGCTGGGCTAGAGTGAGACCCTGTCTGGAAAAATAAAAAAAGCACCTAAAAACTTCGGCCTCGACTTGGGCTTTGGAATTAATGATTGTCTATAGACCATCAGAGAGGGTCTTCTTGATATAGTACAAATCCTGTGAAAATGTCATGATGAAACCCATTACTATGTATAATTAATATATATGCTCATAAGAAACTTAAAAATAAAGTACAACTTCCATTTTCTATGCAGATAAAACATTCTTTGGACTTTGCTCCCATAATTCCTAGTGTGTACACACCACAGATCTGAGGTCAGAGCTGACAGAGGCTTAATTGTCTGTCTTTATGTTCACAAATATCCCAACTCCCCAAACTGTTCTTTTGTCATAGACAGCAGCCTTGACAGTCTCCTGATTTCCTCTGACCACTCAAAAAAATGTCCCCTCTCCCAGGAGAACTCACACATAAACAGAGGACATAAAAGATGTATCCCTTAGGGACATCCAGACAGGACATGGGAGGCAATCCAGGGCTATCTCTACCCAGTTTCTGATGAAAGCCAAATAACTGAGAACAAACAGAAAGAACTTCAGAGAAGTTCAGATTAAACTTGACCTAGATTCTCAAAGGGCCATTCTTATTCTTGGGCTAATCCCATCCCCAAACCTACCAAAACATTAATGCAGATAATTAGAATTAGAATATCAGAAAAGGCCAAATTACATGTCAAAACTCAAAAGGGAAGCTATGCCAAACTGAATAAATTTTACGGGGATATAATTCAATTTTGGTAATTTCTCTAAGTCGAGGGTCATTAGCAAAATCAGTTGGGATTCACAAATCTTTTTCAATCTTCCCAAGGTGGCCTCTGCAGAGAGGCTCCCGCCAGAGGTGACAAGAGTACACCATCCACACTCAAGCCTGTGCATAGTGTAAGCTTCAAGAAGCATGCCCTTGAGAACGTGCCATGAGAGATATGAGGATCTAAAAGCAGTGCTCCCAGGCTGGGTCAGCAAAGCTGATGGGCCAAAGCACCGAATGTACCCTAACGTTCCCATGGGCAGCCACATAGAAAACCAAAGGAACAGCAAGACTCACCAGCAAGCATGCAGTTTCCCAAGTTCTGGCCACCACTCCCACGGCTCTGCAGACCTGGCTGGGGGCAGGGCTCAGTCAGTGAAGTGCTTGAGTCTGGGTCCGCAGCACCCCCATAGAAGGTGAGCATGGTAGTGTGCATCTGTAATTCCAGCACTGAGGAGGATCCCCAGGACATGCTGCCTAGATAGTGTACCCCAAATGGTGAGCTTTGGGTTCAGTGAGAGACCCTGTCTCCAAGAAGAGAGGAGATGAGAAGAGAGGAGAGGAGAAAAGAAAGTAGAGAGTGATTGAGGAATACACCTGGCTTTGACCTCTCTCTGGCTTTTCAGACACACACACACACACACACACACACACACACACACACTGAAGAAAATCTATAGATGCAATGTGGGTAAGCATTAACCAAAGGTCTTCAAATAAAGTTATAAAACAAGTCTTTGGTAAAAACAAAGGCAAAAAAGAACCAGGCTTCTCAACACATTTCCTAGAGCTTAGTACACAATATAGACCTGAGCCCAAATTCCCATGCTGCTCAGAGGCCCCAGGGAGTACTGGGGACAACAGAACCGAGGCCACTACTTGGACAGCGGTCAGAGCAGAAGCTCTAGGCATGAATAACAAGATGGGGCCACCTCCTGGATCAGAGCACTGGAGGAGAGTCAGGTTGAAAGTCTGTGAACTGACACTTACACTTGCCTGTTTCCCTGGATCTGTGAACAGGCTCGGTTCAGCGAGCAGTGCAGAGGGTCGGAGTCCTACTCATGCTAAGACAAAGCAAAGGACCCAAGGACAAAGGAGACTAGAAGCAAATCTTTCCCCATTCACTGCCACTCCTGACCCTATCACACGAGCCAGGAATGGGAGCAGAAGTTCCTCCAGAAGTAGGTAGTGTGTCTAGTAAACATTTAGTGCAGTGATTCCTGGTTGTGGTTGGCACCTTGGCAAGTTTCAGAAGTACTCGTGCCTGGGTCCTTCCATGTCCCCTTGCAATTTGGATTCAGTTGGTGTGGCCTGAACTCCAGCCTACATCATTTAAAAAGTAACTCAGGTGATTCTTTTTTGTGGGTTTATTGTTGCTTGTTTTGTTATTGTTTAGGACTTTTATTTTTTTATGCACAGACCAGGTTTATTTACAAAACCGATTTTAACCATTATCATTTAATGCTCATGTATCCCAGCAACCCTTTTGCTTCTGCCTCCCTAGTGCTGAGATTCTCACAGGACTGACCTAATGAAATGAGATATCATATTGAAAGTGCTTTTGTTGGTTAGACTTGATGCTGGGACTACTTGGATTAACTTTGGGTCATGAGGAAAGGTGGGGTAAAGGTGACCATCATGAGCCCTTTGTGCAGTTTCCTGTGGTGAGCCATCATTGGGATGGAAGGTCACTCCAGAATTCTGCTTTCCTGGTGGTTCAAATACCTCCCATGTCTTTTCTTTGTGAATGAAGTGGCCCCTTCTTGCTCTGTTATGAAAGTCTTATTAGCTCGGCCTGCCACCTCCCCCCGTATAGGAACTGTATCTAGTAGAGTGTCCTGCTCAGGTCGCTTCACAGACTGATGACTCGCCATCAATGGCTTCCCACTCAGACTGAAGAAGTTCCCTGGCCCTGAGATCCAAGAAGCATAAGGTGGCCCTTGTAGTTTCCCAGGTGAAGATCCTACAGCAAGCAAATGCCTTACATACTCTATGAGGTACCTAGCTTGACTCCCAGATACCATGACCTCATGAAATAGCTGCTGAAACAGCACTATAGCTTTCACAGCTGTTCCTGTGGCCAGGACTTTAAAGTCCCCACTAGAGGGCAGAAAACTTACGCTTAAGATGGGCTTTAAAAAACAAACAGGTGAATAAACTGGGTAAAATATAATTACTGAGGCCGGGGTGATAGCTCAATGGTTAAAGGCACTTGTTTACTAAGCCTGCCAACCCAAGTTCAATGCTCCATACCCATATATAGCCAGATGCACAAGGTGGCATATGCATCTGCAGTTCGTTTGTAGCGCAAGAGGCCCTGACCTGCCCATATTCTCTCCCCCCTCAAATAAAAGTATTTTAAAAATGTAATTCTTGGACATTTATTGTTCACTTTCTAAGGTCCAACCACTCCCTAGATACTTCACATGCATGAGTTTGCTACTTGCTACATTCTCTTCACCTGGTTCCTAATCATAAATTGTTATTATTCAGTTGCTAGCTTGTTTTGCATTTTTGCATTCCTTCACCAATGGACTGGAAGGCTGTGAGGATAATGCTTGTTTTGTTCACTGGTTTATACGGAGTGCTACGTCTGGAACATTGCAGTAGCTGAATGTTTTTGATGAATGAATAAACCTGACTTCAAAGCATTGTGCTTTGTCATTGGTAAAATTACTTTCAGATTTGTCGTGTCTTCTCTTGAGTATTGAGATGAACTATTAAGCTTGGTTGTCCCATAGCATCCCTTCAGTGCTTTCATATGTACTACTTTAGAGGAAACCCCTTGTTCTTCTGAGTTGCCATTGTTGCTTTTTTTTTGTAAGCAAGATCCAGTGATTCTCAGGTCTTTACCCTTGGCACAACTGGGGTTTACAGACCTGTGTGGCCATGCCCAGCTGTTTACATGGGTGCTGGGGAATCGAACTGGGGCAGCCTCAGGTCCTCACATTTGCTCAGCAAATGCCCTTAACCCACCGAGCTGTTTCCAAAGCTCTAGGGAATGACTTATTGATGGATTCTCATTGGGTGATGCATGAAAAGGTTTTGGAATACAGATAGAGTAAGCAATTGAACAACATTGTGAATGTAGCAAATGCCACTAAAGTGTTTGTTATGAAATAATGAATTCTGTCAGGTGTGGTAGTGGTGCATGGTTTTAATCCCAGCACTGGTGAGGAGTCTGAGGTAGGAGAATTTCGTGAACTTGAGGCCAGCCTTGGGTTCCAGAGCAAATTCCAGGTCAGGAACCCTAGCTCAATAATAATAATAATAAATTCTATGGCATGAGTTTTTCTTCTACAAAACAAGGTTTAAGACACAACAATTTGAAAATCAAATACCTTGGAATATCACTAACCAAGGTTGTGAAAGACTTATATAAGGAAAATATTGAAACACTCAAGAAGGAAATAGAGGAGGATGTCGTAAAATGGAAAGACAGTCTATGCTCATGGATAGGGAGAATCAATAGTAAAAATGGCAATCCTGCCAAAAGTGATCTACAGATTCAATGCCATGCCAATAAAAATCCCAGCCTCTTTCTTCACAGACATAGAAAAAATAATCTCAAAATTTATTTGGAAGGGCAAAAGATCTCAGATAGCTAAAATTATTCTAAGCAAAAAAAAAAACCTACTCAGGAGGTATCACCATGCCTGACTTTAAAACATACTAGAAAGCCATAGTAACTAAAACAGCATGGTACTGGCAGAAAAACAGACAGACAGAACAATGGAATAGAATTGAAGACCCAGCTTTTAATTCAAGTAACTTCAGTTACTTGGTCTTTGACAAGGGTACCAACAATGTACACTGGGCTAAAGATAGCATCTTCAAAAATGGTGCTGGACAAATTGGATAAACATGTGTAAAAAAAAATGAAACAAGACCCACTCCTTTCACCATGCACTAAAATCAACTCCAAATAAACCAGAGACCTCAATATAAACCAAGTGTTGTGGTCAGCTTTCTAGTTGCTGCGCAGAAAGAACCCAAACAAAAGCGGCTTGTTGAGGAATGGGTTTATTTGGCTTATGGACTCAAGGGGAGACTCCATCCTGGCAGGGAAAACAATGGCATGAGCAGAGGGCTGGACATCACCTCTGCCACAGCACTGCAAACAGCAACAGGAAGGTGTGCCAAATACTGGCAAGGGGAAGCTGGTTTATAACCCCCATAAGTCCACCCCCAACAACACAGCTCTAGCGAGGTTGTAATTCCTGAACTGCCATCAGCTGAGGATCAATTACCCAGAACACATTCATGTGTTTGTGGAGGACACCTGGATCAAACCATGACCACCCTCCCCTGGCCCCCACAAACTAATAATCATACATGATGTAAATACAATGTGTTTAAGCTCAACTCTTAAGTCCCCACAGCTTTCAACTGAGCCATAATACCAAAAATAAACCCATAATGGCACAGAACATTCATTTACACTGCAAAACATGAGGCACAGCAAAAACAGATTGAATCAATACAAGATTTAAAACAAGCAGGGCACCATCAATCTCTAACTCCAAGTTCAATGATTCTAACCAATAAAAAGTCTCTCGGAAATTCAAATCCGCCCCTCCAGTTTGGCTACTCACAGTCTGGGAAAATGTCATCCTGTGCTGGCAGCTCGCCTTGGCACCCATCCATAGTCCTGGAATTCACTGGGTCTCCATTGCAACCCACAGTTCATCCTCATGGCTCCATCGGGCTCCATGCAGGCAACCTAGCACACCTGCTTCACACTCCAATGGCCATTTTTCAAAAACAAAACTGTGTTGCAAATCCAATGACCCTCTCTTCTTGCATTTGTT
>PVHP010015679.1:0-37049 GCA_004024765.1 Zapus hudsonius | reverse complement strand
CCACAGCACTGCAAACAGAGGCAGGAAGGTGTGCCAAATACTAGCAAGGGGAAGCTGGCTTATAACCCCCAAAAGCCTGCCCCAACAACACAGCTCTAGTGAGGTTCTAATTCCCGAATTGCCATCAGCTGAGGATCAATCTATCAGAACACATTCAATTGTTTGTGGGGGACACCTGTATCAAACCATGACACCCAGCCTCGGCTAGAGTGAGACCCTACCTTGGAAACAACATTAAAAAAATGTAGGCTGAGGAGATTCTTATTTTTGGGTTTTCGAGGTGGACTCTCACTCTAGCCCAAGCTGACCTGGAATTCACTATGTAGTCTCAGGCTGGCCTTGAACTCATGTGGATCCTCCTACCTCTGCCTCCCGAATGCTGGAACCAAAAGCGTGCACCACCACACTCAGCTAATTTTTTAAATATTTACAAATATTTATTTATTTATTTATTTGAGAGAGATAGGCTGCTCTCAGACCCACTACAGAGCCCAGGCTAGCTGCAAACTTGCTGCCTCCAAGCATGGCTACACAGGTGCTTCAAACGCCTCAGAGAACAGGAGGAAAAGGGACAGGGAGAGAGGAGGACCAAAAAGAAGGTGGGCTCTCAGGTAAACGGAAAAATGAAAGAACCATAAACTTTTCCCCCTTTCAATTTTGGAAGAATCCATGCTGTTGACATGCATTACAAGGAAAATAACTATAAAATAGGGCTGGAGAGATGGTTCAGTAAAGGCAAAGTGATGGCTAGGATTCCACTCCCCAGTACATCAGCCCATGAGCCAGATGCACAGAGCGGTGCAAGGGTCTGGAGTTGGTTTGCAGTGGCAAGAGGCCCTGGTGCACCCTGTCTTTCTTTCTGTCTCTCTCCCTCTCTGTTTGCAAATAAATAAATAAAATGTATAATTTTTGCTGGGCATGGTGTTGCATGCCTTTAATCCCAGAGCCTGGGATTGCACAGTAATTACAGGTCAGCTTGGGCTAGAGCAAGACTCAACCTTGAAAAACCACTTTATATCTATATATATATATATATGTATGTATGTATGTATGTATATATCCTGGTGTGAGTAGTTCATGCCTGTAATACCAGTACTCTGGAACCTGAGGCAGGGGGATTGCTGCAAAATCAAAGCCAGCCTGGGCAACATTGTAAGTTTCAGTCTTTGCCACAAAATGAGACCTTGTTTCACCCCCTCAAAAAAAAGTGAGAAAAAGAAAAGAAAGGAACGTGAGAAAAGAAAACTATAGTCCCAGGGTACAAAGTCAAGTGTTCTAAGAGCCCCCCCCAAAAAAAAATCCATGGGAGCCCTTAGGTGTGAGATGGCGGGAGAAGGAAGATGGGTGCTGCAGGTACTGGAGGGTGAGCTGACAGGAGCTAAACAAAGCTACTCTGTATGCATGCAGCCCTATGGGAGAGAGAAGCCATCAACGGTGGTGAACAGCAGTGGACCTTGCAAGCCTTAGGACTGGCCAGCCAGGCCAAATATGCCAACTGGTGCAATAGTGGCACATCTATTGTGGGGAAACCAATTACTCTCTTATGGGACTGGAGGCCTGCTCCACGGGAGGGAATACACGCCTGGTACTGAAGACCTAGTCAAAAGCCTATGGCAGGGGAGGTCATGAGGCCTAGGGGAGTAATGCCTGCTGTTGTCTGGTTAAATACATATATTATGCCTACCAAACTGCCCTATAAACACTTTTTTAAAAAATGAGCATGCCCATATAATAATGCTCCTGTCACTCTTGGCTAGAGAAGCTTCTCTTTATCAGATGGTGGGACCACTGGAATAACTCAAAAGACACCATGGTGCTGAGAAGAAGTGACAGTGAAGTGCTCAGCACTGGGACATCTCTATCACACTTCCCGAGGCTCAGGGTCTATTACAGAAGAGGTGCGGAAAGATTGTAAGAGCCAAAGGAGCTTACAATGCAAACTTCCAGACACAAAATGGCCTTGATATTCATGTCTTCACAGTGCCTGATAATACCTACACATAATGGGAGGAAAAGATGATGACACCAAAACAAAACAGAGACTAATTGAGAGGGGAAAGAGATATGGGGGGAGGGAAGAAATAGTAATTTACGTTCTATAATTATGGAAGTTATCAATAAAAAGTTTTCTTTTGGGCCAGACCCACAAGGTGGTGGCCCTGGTACATTCTCTCTTTCTCTCTGTCTCTCTCTCTCTCTGTATCTCTCTGTTGAAAATGAATAAATAAAAAAAAAATTAAAAAAAAGTTTTCTTTTTAAGTGAGAAAAGAAAACGATAGGCCGGGCGTGGTGGCACACGCCTTTAATCCCAGCACTCGGGAGGCAGAGGTAGGAGGATCACCTTGAGTTCAAGGTCACCCTGAGACTACAGAGTGAATTCCAGGTCAGCCTGGGCTAGAGTACTGGAGGGTGAGCGCCCCTTCTTCAGGCATTCAGAGCAGAATGCTCTAAAACCTTGCCAAACAAGCCTCAGTAGCCTTCAGGGCCTGATTCAAATCCCCGGTACGCACATGAAGCCAGCGCGTAAAGCAGTGCGTGTATCTGGGTGTGCAGTTTGTGGTTAAGGCATTTGCCTGCAAAGCAGAAGGACTCCAGTTCAATCTCCTAGCACCCACATAAAGCCAGTTTTACAAGGTGGCTGGTGCATGTGTCTGGTGTTGATTTGCAGTGGCTGGAGACCCTGGTGCACCCATTCTCTCTCTCTTTCTCAAATAAATAAATAAATAAATAAATAAGCAGGTCGTGGTGGTGGACGCCTTTAATCCCAGCACTCTGGAGGCAGAGGTAGGAAGATCGCCATGAGTTCAAGAACACACTGAGACTACAGAGTAAGTTCCAAGTCAGTCTGGGCTGGGAGTATGATGAGCTCCCAGCCAGGAGAGAGCAGGAGGGGGTAAAGCCCCTCCAAAGTCTTAAAATTGATAAGCAAAAGACAAACAATACAGTAGCAATGAAGTAATTCTGTAAAGAGCAAACTCAGTCAATGAACCAGCTCCCCACAGTGCCCAGCAGACAACTGTGAATTAAAAAATAATGAGGTCACTTCTCACCTATCAGATTAGCAAAAATGAAAACCAGAATAGTCCCTGCTGCTGGAGTTGATGCAGGAAAACAAGGCTCCCAGACAGCTTGAAGTGTGGCTGTCACCGCACGCTGGGAGAGCAATCCAGCAAGATCTATTTCCCGGTCCCTTTTCCTCAATAAAGCAGCCGGGGACACAATCACAGGGAGGGATCAGTAGTGTTTGTCAGACACAAACAGGTGCAAATCTGATTCCATTTAGATAAAGATGAAAATGAGGCAAAAGGTCATGTATATTGTCAGAAATCACCATCTTTCAGTCTTCAGCCAGCCTACGCTGATCATGTCTGATCTTGGAAGCCAAGCGGAGTCAGGCCTGACCAGTGCTTGGAAGGGAGAGATCACCCCTTCCAGTCACTGCTTCCCAAGCGTAAGTTCTGTCATGACGGAATTCATCATCAATTGGTTTTTGAGTTTTATATAAGTAGGCCATGCTGTACTTAAAAAAAAAAAAATCTGGGCTGGAGAGATGGCTCAGAGGTTAAGGCACTTGCCTGCAAACCTAACAACTAGGCTTGATTCCCCAGGACCCACATAAAGCCAGATGAACAAAGTAGTCATGTGTCTGGAGTTTGTTTACAGTAGAGCAGCCCTAGCATGCCCATTCTCTCCTCCCTCTCTCTCTCTCTCTCTCTCTCTCTCTCTCTCTCTTTCTCTCTCTGCTTACAAATAAAATATTTTTTAAAAATCTGGCTTCTTTGGCTATAGAATATACAAGAGGGTTCTATGGTGCTGGTAACAGAGTCTGTCTCAAAAAACAATGAACTGGGTATGGTGGCTCAAGCCTGAAATGATGTCACACTAGAGAGGCTAAAAAGTTCAAGGCCAGCCCAGGCTAGAGGGAGTTCAAGGCCAGCCTAGGCTAGAGGGAGTTCAGGTCTGCCTGAGCTAAAGTGAATCCTTGTCTAAATCTCCTTTAAAAACAAAAAAGGGGGGGGGCTGGAGAGATGGCTCAGCGGTTAAGGCACTTGCCTCCAGTGCCTAAGGTCCCGGTCCAATTCCCCAGTGCCCATATAAGCCAGACTCACAAAGTGGTGGCTCTGGTTCTTTCTCTCTCTCTCTCTCTCTCTCTCTCTCTCTCTCTCTCTCTCTCTCTCTCTCTCTCGTGTATCTCTGCTTGAAAATGAATAGATAAAATATTAAAAAAAACCACCACCACCAAAAAACTAAAACTGTATGTGATGTGACCCTAACCATGAAAAATTATGGGGCATGGGCTGGAGAGCTGGCTCAGTGGTTAAGGAGATTGACTGCAAAGTCTAAGGACCTGGGTTTGATTCTCCAGAAACCATGTAAAAAGCCAAATGCACAAAGTGGCACATGCATCTGGAGTTCATTTACAATGGCTAGAGGTTCTGGTGTGCCCATTCTCTCTCTCTCTCTCTCTCTCTCTCTCTCTCTCTCTCTCTCTCTCTCTCTCTCTCTCTCTCTCTGCTTGCAAATAAATAAAAATGTTTTAAAAAATGATGGGACAAGTCCCTAAACTGTGAATGATATATAACTGGGTGGGGTGGGGCTACAGTGGACTTTTACTTTTTTCATTTTTTATGTTTAAATGTTATAAAAACACTGTTTCTAAAAAAAGAATATGCTATTTCTATGATCAAGGGAGAGAGAGAAAGCTGTTTTCATTGTGTGGGGGAAATATTGGCAGGTAACAGTCCCTTGGGGACCAGATTTAATGAGCACACAAGGTCGATATTTAATTAACATATCAATTGCTGGCATGTCAACCAATGTTTTCCCAAATCCTTGAAGTGTAGGTTCGCTTAAGCAGCCAAACTGTCATCTGAAATGTCGTTTACAATTCCCCCATTTAACAATGCTGAGGAACGCTGAAGGGAATGCTGAAGCCAGGAGAGAAGCTTTACTAAATCAAAGTTTTACTAAAGTGCATCAAATGCCTCTCCCCTCCTCTGCGCACTGAGTTTCCTCACCAAGTTTTATCTTTCCAGGGACTCCAAACTCTTCTGCAATTTGCTTTCAAAAACTTTCTGGGTGGGCTGGAGAGATGGTTCAGCGGTTAAGGCACTTGCCTCCAGTGCCTAAGGCCCCTGGTTCAATTCCCCAGTGCCCACATAAGCCAGACCCACAAGGTGGTGGCCCTGGTGCTGTCTGTCTCTCTGTCTCTGTCTCTCTCTCTTTCTGCTTGAAAAATGAATAAATAACATATTTAAAAACAAAAACTTTCTGGGCAATTTTTTTTCTTTTGAAATAATTTCTTTCCAAACCATTCTGTAGTGGTTTATTATCTCTTTATGATTAGTTTTCTGGAGCTCAGACTGGCCTCAAACTCTATGTAGCTGAGGGAGGCTCATCTTGAATTTTTATTTTTTGAGGTCGGATCTCACTCTAGTCCAGGCTGACCTGGAACTCATCCTGTAGTCCTAGGCTGGCCTCAAACTCACAGAGATCCTTCTACATCAGCCTCCCAAGTGCTGGGATTAAAGGCATGAGCCACCAGGCCTGGTCTCTACAGTAGTTCTTTTATTATTTATTTATTTGAGAGAGAAAGAAAGAGAGGGAGAGCATAGGCACACTAGGGCCTCTTGCAACTGTACATGGACTTCAGACTCAGCACCATTTTGTGCATCAGCCTTTATGTGGGTACTGGGGAATCAAATTTATTAATGGCAGGCTTTGCAAGCAAGTGCCTTTAACTGCTAAGCCACTTCTCCAGCCCCCTCTACAGTAGTTCTTAAAGTTGCTGTTGAAGTCACACACACACACACACACACACACACACACACACACCAGTAGGAAATTGCTGAAGAGGTGGAGGCAGAAGAATCAGGAGTTCAAGGCCAGTCTGAGACCACAATTCCAGGTCAGCCTGGGCTAGAGAGAGACCCTACCTTGAAAAAACAACAACAACAAATGACAGTAGGGTCAGCTGGGTGGGCAGGAAGCCAGGCTTCCCAGGCTCTTTTTTCCCCACTATTTCCTTAGTGTTACTGGGGGCTAAAGAGCCCACGGTGAATAAGGCCCGATCCCAGAGAAATCACGAGCTGTACCGGCCTGGGATGCACAGACGAAGATGCCTTGGGTGGGGGTGGGGCAGAGACGGGCAGAGAGAACCGCATATGCCAAGGCTGCTGGTTCTCTGAGCGTGGCTGCAGAGAACTGGTTGACAATTCTATCTCAGATCGCCCCCCACTCGCGACTTGAAACCTTAATTCCGGGGGTTGGATCTGATTATCCCTGTTTTATCCAGACTTCCCAGTGCTTCTGACTCAGGCTGGAGTTTGAGAATCACGACTTTGGGTGAGAGGGAGGGAGGGAGGAAGGCAGGTTTTAGACGGGGTCCCGTGCCCCCACGCCCCACGCCAGCAAGCACGGCAGCGGAGGAGCCGCAGACCCTCGGCACTCCAGCGCCAAGCGTCTGGGGTCCCTGACGAGGAGCGGCCACGGGTGGGCGGGCCGGGGAAAGCACGCGGAGGCCGCAGACCCCGCCTCCCAGGCTGAGAACCCACGCACGTGCCCACGCCCCCCGCAGCCGGCCAGGGAGGCTCCGCAGCCCAGGCCCCGCCCAGCCCGCGAAGGAGGGGCGGGGCCTCGGGCTCTGGCCCCGCCCCCGCGCCCGGCCCGCCTCCCGGAGGCGAGGTGTGCGAGGGGGATTCTCGGCCCGTGCGCACGCGCGCCCGCGGCCAGTTTGCAGGGCTGGGCGCGTGCCCCGCGTCCCGGGCTGGAAGATGGTGGCGAGCGCGCGGGTGCAGAAGCTGGTGCGGCGCTACAAGCTGGCGATTGCCACGGCGCTGGCCATCCTGCTCCTGCAGGGCCTAGTGGTGTGGAGCTTCAGCGGCCTGGAGGAGGACGAGCCGGGCGAGGTGCTCGGGGAGGCCGGGCGCGGGGGCGCGCGGGGGCTCCGGCCGGACCCGTGGGGCACGGGCCGGCGTGCGTGCGTGCGTGCGTGCGTGCGGGGCGCCGGCGACCTCGGAGACCTAGCCCTCCGGCGCCTAGGGCTCCCTTCCCCGGCGAGCCTGGCGGGCAGCGGGCGGGAGCCGTGCGTGGCCCGGAGGCCCGGAGGCGCGCGGACTCGGGGCGGAGGAGGGAAGGACGGGTCATGGTGGGGTGGTCTCCGGGGTGTGTGGACGCGGGAGAGGAGCGATGAAGGTCAGGCGTGGAGAGCGGGGCTTGGAGGCGGGGTTGGGCCCCAGCCTGCTGGGAGATGGGGAGCCCCAGGCCAAACTTTCTGAAGTTGGGAGGGGGCGGGGGTGTGCGCGTCGTGGGCGAAGGAGTGGGGGGTCTGGGGACCTCCTCATGCTCAACTGAGCCAGGACAGCGATTGGTGGTGGCCAAGTGGAGTTCAGAGTGGAATTAGGGCCTGTGACGAAGTCTGTATCCAGGAATGGAGTAATCAGACGAGTGACCCCACCACCACCCCAGGGAGAAAACTGGAATGTCCTCTAGTGTGGCTTTCCCAGCCTAAGGCTTGAAGAACCTGGGTGGATCTTCTGGAGGAATTGGGAAGGGAGCTGTGAGTGGCCTCGGGGGGGGGGGGTAAGGGATGGGGAGAGAGCCCCCTCCGGCTCTTAAGGAAATGGGGGCAGTAACGCTGATTTAACAGGACCCCAGATAACTGCGTGGAGGGGTTTTTCTCGCTCTGGTTGATGTAGTTTTCAGTTGCAGGCCTGGACACAGGATCTCACTGTGGGGAGGAGAAGGGTTCAGTGGAGTCTGGATCCATCCTGGAAGGTTTGAGAGGATGGGCCAAAGCATAGTCCTAAACTGCGTCCAGAGGTCAAGGCTTCCTGCCTCGGGTTTCTAGGTCCTCTTGAGCATCCCTGGCAGGGTGAAATCCTAGAGAGCCCAGCTCTTCCCCCCCCCCCCCAGTCCCAAAGGCCTAAGGTCTGAGAGAAGTGCTGCCCTTGCAGAAACTGGGATAGTGAGGGGAGCAGGAAGAGTGACAAGGGACTGAAAGGAGTTGAAGAGAGTGATGGGAGAGTTGTCTCTGTGACCTCTGAATGTGTTTGTTCTGTGTGAGCCAGTAAAGTAGAAAAAGGAGTGAGTTTTAGGCCAGCGCAAGTCGTCGCTTTGGGCTATTGGAACTGCTCAGATTGTGGGCTACCCTCTGACCCTGGTGTATGTGTGTGTGTGGGGGGGAATGTCAGCACTAGAGCCTTCTGGAAAGTAAATGGGTCTGTGCTGTATGGGCTATGAGTCAAATGGATTGGCTGAGTCCCGGCTGCTCACAGCCTGGGGTGTAGAGTTCCGGATGCCCCTCCAACCTCAGCCCTCCTCCAGTTGTCTGGCTGAAGGAATCCTGGGCTAAATGTATCGTTCTGACAGTGAGTGGGGCTTGGATCCTTGCAGCATCCTCACCAGACAAGGAGGTTACCAGGCAGCATGGCATAGTACTTGGGAAGGTGAGCATGGAGATGGGACCCCGCTCTTCACAGTCCTGTCCCAGCTCTGCTACTGACCACCGGAAAATCATTTTTCCTTCCCAAATCCTTGTCAATAGCCACTGGAGGTGGAGTAACAATAGCACCTGTTTTGTTGGGTGATAAAGATGAAGAGAGCAGCAATCGGGTGGCAGTGGTAGGAGGATCGCTTGAGACTACATGGTGAATCCAAGTCAGCCTGGACTAGATCAAGAACCTACCTGAAGCCGGGCGTGGTGGCGCACGCCTTTAATCCCAGCACTCGGGAGGCAGAGGTAGGAGGATCGCCGTGAGTTCGAGGCTACCCTGAGACTACAGAGTGAATTCCAGGTCAGCCTGGACTAGAGCGAGACCCTACCTCGAAAAACCAAAAAAAAAAAAAAAAAAAAAGAACCTACCTGGACACCCCCCCCAACCCCCCAAACAAACAGAAAGGCGCCCTGTGAGCATATGCAGGAGTTCCCAGCACCACTAGGCTGTCAGCATCTAACTCATTGTCTCCGCATTTTGCCCTTGGGCAGGGGTTCATTCATTCATTCATTCAATCAACATGCATTTATTTGCTAAGTCTGCTCTGTACCAGGGCCTGGTGCTAATACTGTGGCTACAGAAATAAAGAATCCATGAGGTCATGGCCCTCATGGGCAAACAGTGTTTAGGGAGACCCAGAAAAGGAAGCTAAAATAACAGGGGGCTTGTTTAGATGAGAGGTCTGGAAAGACTTTCTGAAGGAAGAGGAATAGGGAGGAGGGTGGGGCACTTCCCCCAAAGATGGGGCTAGATCCTTGGACAGGGGCTTGGGTTTGATTCTAAGTGCAGTGGGGATCCAGCGTGCATCTAAGGCGAGCACTCTGCTCCTTTGGAGGGTGAGAGTGGATACCTGGGATGATGCCACTTGATGATGTTCAAAGCTTTCACAACTGTGCTCTCACCACTAGTTTTAAATCAGTCTGAGACGTCCAAGGAGTTGGGGTGTGGGGTGGCTCAGAAGGATTTCAAGGATTCTCTGAGCTGGGAAGTGTCAGAGAACTTGAAATGCCTCCTTGCCAGAGAGGAGGGGCTTCTGAGGCCACAGTGTATCCAAGCCACCCTACTGTCTGACCTCAGAGGCCTGGGGCCCTGGAACATGCTTAGGAGGGCTCAGAGATGGGGGCTGGCCGCCCACTAGAGTCAGCCTCCTCTGGGATTGTCCTTCTCAGGGTCAGTCAGCTCCCTGCTGCAGTGCAGGGCACCAACATGTCTGTCTCCTCCCACATCCTGTCCCCCACCGCAACCAACCTGGCTCTGTGCCCTCTTACCCTGCCCTCTTGACCAGCTTCCTGATTCAGTGATGCAGAACTCATACCTCCCAGCCATCCCTACTTGCCTAAGCTAGGGAATGTTCTCTGCTAGCTGTGAGACCAGATAAGATGCCACCAGGCCACTGAGTTCTGTGGGCTGCCCAGCCCAGGGTGCCCTCCCCAGTGTGTACACAGAACAGGGTCTGCTGCCTCTCAGATAGGGGTGGACAACCGAGCTCTTTCTGGGTACCTCTCAAGACATCAGAGGGCTGCTAGGTGCTGGGCATGGGGCAGTCTGAGTGCTCTTGCCTGAAGGTGTCTGTGAGGTTCCTTCCATATCCAGTGGAGGACAGGGAGAACCCAATTTTGGACTCCACATGGAATCCAACAAGCTCTTAATCTCACATGGACTGTTTTTGCCTTGCTTTGCAATGGCAATAATGTAAAAGATGGCAAACTTGAATGCACGCTGCACCTGAGCCAGGACCTTTATAAATAACTCATTGAGCATATACTTACTGTATTCAATTGCCACATATTCCTGAGCTCAGTTCGCCAGCCCAGGGCACACCCAACACAAAACTGGAGCCAAGAGTGCCAGGTGAGATGAAGGGACGCTGGACAGGCCTCTGTGACTAGAGGAGAAAGAGGCAGAGAGGGTCTTCGGAAGAGGTCAGAGGTCAGGGTTGGTAGGAGGAGACAGCTAGATCCTAAGAGGAGAAGCCATTGGCAGCTTCCCTCAGGGAAGTGGAAGGCGGGTGGCTATGATGAGAGGAGACTTGGCGGGGTGGTGGTGATGAGAACTGGGCCACTAGGCAGTCCATGCAGGAGAGAGTGGGAAGGAAGATGGTGAGCAGGAATCAGGTTCTGTGTATTTCCAAGGATTTACCCAAGGGTCAGATGTGGAGTGTGAAGCAGAGAAGAATCAAAGTTGACCTCAGTCAGAGCTGGTTGGTGTAGTTCAGTGGTAGCATGCTTGCTTAGCACTCACAAAGCCTAGGTTCCAACCCCTGCCTTCTCACAACGCCCCTCTCCCCAAAGAAGGTTGTCAATTACGGAGAGGTGAAGACTTAAGGAGGGGTAGGAGGAGAATAAGTGTAGGCACTTGGACTTGGGGGTCCAAGGGAGATGGCAAGGGGTGCTGCCTGTCGAAAGGTAAGGGAGCCTTCCAGACCAGAGAGAGAACTTTGGGATGTAGGTGGTGGTAGGCTTCTTCCTCCCGGGAAGACAAACCTTCACTCTGTTGTGGCCTCAGCATTCCCATGTGAAAAGCTTTACTCTGTACAATGTGTTGCATGTAGATGGAGGTTAATCTTCCAGAGAACGTGGTATGAGGCTTTGTCATTGGTGGATACTCCATGTCCTCTGCAGGGGCTGTGCACCCTTCCCTTAGAACATGCATGGGAATGTTTGTTTTCGAGGTAGGGTCTCACTCTAGCCCAGGCTGACCTCAAACTCACCTCAGCCTCCCAAGTGCTAGGATTAAAGGTCTTTCCCACCATGCAAATAATATTTTATTTTTTAACAATATTTTTTTATTTGCAAGCAGAGAGATACAGACAGATACAGCACACCAGGGCCTCTAGCCATTGCAAACGAACTCCAGATGCATGCACCTTTGTGCATCTGGCTTTATGTTTGTACTGGGGAATCAAACCCAGGTTGGTAGGCTTTACAGGCTAGTGCCTTAACCACTGAGCTATCACTCCAGCCCCCCCTTTTTTCTTTTGGCTTTTTGAGGTAGGGTCTCGCTCTAGTCCAGGCTGACCTGGAATTAACTATGTAGTCTCAGGGTGGCCTGGGACTCATGGTGATCCTCCAACCTCTGCCTCCCGAGTGCTGGCACTAAAGGTATGCACTGGCACAAATCTATTTTTGTTTGTTTGTTTGTTTGTTTTTAGAGGTAGGGTCTCACTCTAGCCCAGGCTGACCTGGAATTCACTATCTCAGGGTGGCCTTGAACTCATGGTGATCCTCCTACCTCTGCCTCCAGAGTGCTGGGATTAAAGGCATGCACCACCATGCCCAGATGTAATTTTTTTAAAATGTTTTATTTATTCATTTTCAAGCAGAGAGAGAGAGAGAGAGAGAGAGAGAGAGAGAGAGAGAGAGAGAGAGAGAGAGAGAGAGAGAGAACACCAGGGCCACCGGGCCACCACCTTGTGGGTCTGGCTTATGTGGGTACTGGGGAATTGAACCTGGGGCAAGTGCCTTACCCGCTGAGCCATCTCTCCAGCCCCTGGCTGTATTTTTTTGAAACATCTTCGGAAAGAGAAAGTGGTATCTGAGTCCAGAGCATGAGAATACAGCACAGCACTCTGATCCAGATCTAAAGGGGCATGTGGAGTGCCATGGAGCACTGTGGGGAGGGCTGAAGTCTCCTTCGCCAGCTGGCCCAGGAGTATTAAGGGCAATGATGTTTATGCAGTTCACCCGAGAATGTCTCTTGGTAAAGGTAGGCTGACTTCTCTAGGCCAAAGAGCTTGAGGAGCAGGAGACATAATGACATAATCTCTGATGTCATTTCCAGAAGGGAAGGCAGAGGAAGCCTCGACTGCTGGACCCTGGTGAGGGCTCCAAGGACACAGACAGCTCGGCAGGGCGGCGTGGCAGCGCGGGCAGAAGGCATGGGCGCTGGAGAGGCCGTGCTGAGAGTCCAGGCGTGCCTGTAGCCAAGGTTGTACGGGCAGTAACCAGCCGGCATAGAGCCAGCCGGCGGGTACCACCTGCCCCACCCCCAGAGGCCCCAGGCCGGCAGAACCTGAGTGGGGCAGCAGCTGGGGAAGCACTAATAGGGGCTGCTGGCTTCCCACCGCATGGAGACACGGGGAGTGTGGAGGGTGCCCCCCAGCCCACGGACAACGGCTTCACCCCGAAGTGCGAGATCGTGGGTAAAGACGCGCTGTCAGCACTGGCTAGGGCCAGCACCAAGCAGTGCCAGCAGGAGATTGCCAATGTGGTGTGCCTGCACCAGGCTGGGAACCTCATGCCCAAAGTTGTGCCCCGACACTGCCAGTTGCCTGGTGAGAAACAGGGGTACTTTGGTCCTTCCCAGGCATGGATGGGAGGTGGCATGGCCCAGATCTTCACACTCATTTCCCAGAGGGCCCTCCTTCTTGTCCAAAGTTGTGTCAAGTGTATTGAGTGGCAGAGTGAGGACTGGGACCCAAGGCGCCTAGCTGGGTTTTTTCCATTGGAAAGCAGCCCTCTCCCATCCCTCCCTCCCAACCTCCCTCCCTCCGTCCTGTGGCCTGGAGTGGGCCTCATCCAAGCCCTTGTTCATTCCACTCAGGCAAGATGAGTCCTGGGATCCAGTGGGAAGAGCATCGGGCCCAGCAGCCTGCAGATGGGCCCCCAGTTCGCATCGCCTACATGCTGGTGGTACATGGCCGTGCCATCCGCCAGCTGAAGCGGCTCCTCAAGGCTGTCTACCATGAACAGCACTTCTTTTATATTCATGTGGACAAGGTACTGTGGGCAGGGAAGGCCCAGGGCATCTGGGTGACCAGAGCAGGGACTTTGAATAAAGATTGTAGATGAGGGAGGCAGAGGTAGGAGGATCGCTGTGAGTTTGAGACCACCCTGAGACTACATAGTGAATTCCAGGTCTGCCTTAGATAGAGTGAGACCCTACCTCAAAAAACCAACCCCCCCCAAAAAAAAGATTGCAAATGGGGCTTGGGAGACCTAGAGATGGGGAAGTTGACACCCAGAATGGTGAAAATAAAGCAGGTGGCATGGCCCATTAGGAGCTAGAGCCCAGCCCCTTGCTGTCTCTACTCCATGTTACATGTGTTCTATCCTCAGCTGGATGGGGTTTAGAACCCTGGGACCCAGTTGCATTTTCTTTTTTAAATATTTTATTTATTTTCAAACAGATAGAGAGAGAGGAAGAGAGAGACTGAACCAGGGCCACCACCTTGTGGGTCTGGCTTATGTGGGTCCTGGGGAATTGAACCTGGGGCCTTAGGCACTGGAGGCAAGTGCCTTAACCACTGAGCTATCTCTCCAGCCCCCAGCTGCATTTTCTGAGTGTTCCCTTTCCCCCAGCGCTCCAACTACCTGCATCGAGAGGTGGTGGAGCTGGCTCAGCGGTATGGTAATGTGCGCGTGACACCTTGGCGCATGGTCACTATCTGGGGAGGGGCCAGCCTTCTGAGGATGTACCTGCGGAGCATGAGGGATCTGCTAGAGGTACCTGGCTGGGCCTGGGACTTCTTCATCAACCTGAGTGCCACCGACTACCCAACCAGGTATGAAGACAGGGCTCTGACCCATCTGGGTAGGAATGGAGCCCCATCTGTGTTCTGGGAATTGGAAGTCCTGGTGGGCTCCTTTTCCTCCCCAAGCCTCATTCTGAGATCTCCACTACACAGATTGGCCCTTTGGCCACAGAGAGACTGGTGAAAGGTGATCTCAGGATTGGGAATAAGACGTGGGGAGAAGGAGCCAAAGGTGCTGGGTCAGATAGCAAGGGTGGAGTCTTCCTTGGGGCCCTCAGGTACCCAGAGCTGCAGAGCATCAGCTAAGGGTAGGGTACATGGCCTGATAGCTCTTGATGGGAAGGGAAAGCCCAAGGGGTGAAGGTCAAGCATGCTGGAGGGAGTCTGCTCTGGGCCAGGGACTGAGCAAACTGCCCTACACATCCCTTTCTTTCCCGAGGACTAATGAGGAACTGGTGGCATTTCTATCAAAGAACCGGGACAAGAATTTCCTCAAGTCACATGGCCGAGACAATTCCAGGTGAGGGAGGTGGGGTAGGAAGCCCTGGTGCCTGTCACTCATCTTGTACAAGGGCACTTAGTGGCCCCAGCCCTGGGTCAGTCACAGATGAAGTAGTGCTGGTTGCTAAGTGGATGAGAGAGCTTGGACCCCTCAGTCATGGCCTTTCTGCCACCCCAGGTTCATCAAGAAGCAGGGCCTGGACAGGCTTTTCCATGAGTGTGACTCTCACATGTGGCGCCTGGGTGAGCGACAGATCCCAGCAGGTATTGTGGTGGATGGTGGCTCTGACTGGTTCGTGCTGACACGCAGCTTCGTGGAATATGTGGTGTACACAGATGACCCCCTTGTAGCCCAGCTCCGCCAGTTCTACACGTATACACTGCTCCCAGCCGAGGTGGGTGACTGACAGGCATGGAGGCTGGGAGGGCTCTGGCCGGATCACCCGTGGCTCACACTTCACCCTCCCTTGCCGTCTGCAGTCCTTCTTCCACACTGTGCTGGAGAACAGCCCGGCCTGTGAAAGCCTTGTGGACAACAACCTGCGGGTCACCAACTGGAACCGCAAGCTGGGCTGCAAGTGCCAATACAAGCACATCGTGGACTGGTGCGGCTGCTCCCCCAATGACTTCAAGCCTCAGGACTTCCTGCGGCTGCAGGTGCTCTCCCATGGCCCTCAGAGGCCTGCGCCCCAGCTTTTCCCTATGAGCAGTCCCAATCAGAAAGGGCAGGATGGCCAGGTGTGATAGCACACACCTTTAATCCCAGCACGTGGGAGGCAGAGGTAGGAGGATCGTCGTGAGTTCAAGGCCACCCTGAGACTACATAGTGAATTCCAAGTTAGCTAGAGTGAGACTCTACCTGGAAAAACCAACCAGAGAGAAAGAGAGAGAGAGGGACAGGATGGGCTTGTCTGGAGCAGCCCTGGGAACAGGAAAAGTCAGGCTAATCTACAGGTGCTGCTCAGAGGATCGTGCTCTGGAGTCTGCAGAGCCCCTCAACCTTCCTTGCCTCTCCCTTTTTCAGCAAGTCTCCAGACCCACCTTCTTTGCCCGCAAGTTTGAATCGACCGTGAACCAGGAGATCCTAGAAATCTTGGACTTCCACCTGTATGGCAGCTACCCACCTGGCACACCAGCCCTCAAGGCCTACTGGGAGAACACTTATGACGTGGCTGATGGGCCCAGTGGACTCAGTGATGTCCTGCTCACCGCTTACACGGCCTTTGCACGTCTTGGCCTACGCCATGCCACTGTTGCTGCTCCCCCACTGGCAACTGAACTCTGCAGGTGAGACCTCCTTCTGACATACAGCAGACCCTCAAAGAGTGTATGGAGTGCCCTATGGGAAGGCAAATCCAAAAGAAACAATCCCTGCCCACAGCAAGTCCCTAGTCTGAGACAAGGGGGGAAATGCAAGAAAAAAAATGAGACAAAATCTAGGCATCTAAGTGCTGTGGGGTATGAAACTTGGGGCCAAGGAAGTGCCTGGGGGTGGGATTCCCCAGTGTCCCCTCCCTGGGACTCCAGGCCAAGTCAGGTGTGCTGATGGCATCTCCCTTTTTCCCTGATGAAACCTTAGGTTTGAGCCCAAGGGTTTGCCGTCCAGTGTGCACCTGTATTTCTATGACGACCATTTCCAGGGCTACCTGGTGACTCAGACGGTGCAGCCCTCAGCCCAGGGTCCAGCAGAGATACTTGAGATGTGGCTGATGCCCCGGGGGTCGCTGAAGCTGTTGGGGCGCAGTGACCAGGCCAGCCGGCTCCAGAGTTTGGAGGTGGGACAGATTTTCCTTTTTGCTTCCTCCTGACCCCCAGCAAGATTCAAGGAGTGGGAAGGGACAGAAACCAAGGGAGGGCTAAGGACTCCATCAGGCCTGAACAGGCCAGGCTTACCCGTCTCTGCTTCCCTAGTAAAGGCTGCACCTGTGATGCCTTGTGCAGACATACCACGTCATCCCTATGGCCTCCCAGATGGGAGCAGAGGGCGTGCAATGCAGGGAGTAGGGGCTTGGAGCTTTAGCGTCTCCTTAGTCTTTTCTTAGAGGCTCTGGCCTCATGGGAGCTGGTCAGCCTTGTGGGCTCCACCACTGTGGAGTGATCAGAATGAACCTCAGAGCTGGGAGAGATGTCGAAGTTCTAGATGGACCTCTTCATTGGCATTGGCACTGGCTGGCCTGAGGTTACAGTGTTGGGCAGAATCAGAGTAGATAGAAGGACCTTTCTCCCAGACTCATGCCCGGCTTCTTCCCTCTATAGGTTGGCACTGACTGGGACCCCAAAGAACGTCTTTTCCGGAACTTTGGGGGTTTGCTGGGACCACTAGATGAGCCTGTAGCCATGCAGCGCTGGGCCCGGGGCCCCAACCTCACAGCCACTGTGGTCTGGATTGACCCAACCTATGTGGTGGCTACATCATATGACATCACGGTAGATTCGGAGACTGAAGTCACACAGTACAAGCCCCCACTGAGCCGGCCCCTGCGGCCAGGAGCCTGGACTGTTCGGTTGCTTCAGTTCTGGGAACCCCTAGGAGAGACCCACTTCCTCGTGCTGCCCTTGACCTTCAACCGCAAACTACCTCTCAGGAAAGGTAAGGATTTAAGGCCCAAATGATGCCCAAAAGCGAGGCAGAAGAGGATTTTCCTGGGCACTGACCTTCAGACTTCAGGGGGGTAGAAGGGAGAAGACAGGGGCCTTGGTTGAGAAGGGAGGCCTTGGAGTCAAGCAGACTGGTTTGGAACAGACAGGGCTCTGCTACTGTCACTGAACCTTGGAAAATTACTCAGCCTTTTCAATTGTAAAGTAGGGCTATTGCAACCATCTGAGACCCCTGAGTACCTGGAACACAAGTCATTCAAACTAGCTCCAGTGAAAATGGGAAAAGATTAGGAGAATCTGGGGCCTTCCCACAAAACTCAGAAAATGCTTCAGGTCTCACTGAGAGCCAAAGGTGCCTCGTCCATCATCCTGAGGCATCTCATCCCTCATCCTGCCCCATCTGTGCTCTCTGCTTCTCCACAAATGGCTTCGGTGCAGCAGATCCCAACTGTGGCCTTTAGTCTTAGGACAGCAAATCTGCTATCCCAGGCCGCTGTGTGGCTGAGATCAGGGTCACATGGCCCTCTACTAGATTGGCTGAGCCTATAAGAACAGACAGGCTGGAGGGCTCCTGCAAGAAGCTGCTGCCCCTGGGGCTGGAGAGATGGCTCAGCGGTTGCCTCCAGTGCCTAAGGCCCTGGGTTCAATTCCCCAGGACCCACATAAGCCAGACCCACAAGGTGGTGGCCCTGGTGCGCTCGCGCTCTCTCTCTCTCTCTCTCTCTCTCTCTCTCTCTCTCTCGCTCTCTCTCTCTCTCTCTCTCTCTGCCTGAAAATGAATAAATAAAATATTTTTTTAAAAAAAGAAGAAGCTGCCCCTGCAGATGCTGGCGTGAGTGTAGTAATGCAGTGGCTACCCCAGGGGAAGCTGTTTCTTTTCCCACTCCATCCTTTCACAGGAAGGCGAGCAAGAACAGAGTACCCTAGAGAGGGGACTGGAAGGAGGGGGCAGGTCCAACGCAGGCAGGCCACTTCTCTGGCCCTGTCTGGTGAAGGAAATGGTAATAGAGAATTAGCTCAGCATGCAGAGCCTGAGGCTGGACCTGGAAGGAAAAAGGCAGTGGTCTAAGCCGACAGAACAAAGTTGGCGTGTGTCTGGTGTACAAAGGACAAGGGACCTAGGGTAGGGGAGAAGGTGCAGGGGGTTGTGGGAAGGAGGGCTGGTGAGGCAGGCAGGCGGGCCCCAGGTGGAGTAAAGGTGCCAAAGGTTCTGGGAGCCACTGACAATGGTCAAGGAGTGTAGTTGGCACAAACCAGGGTGTTACATTGTATTCTCAAGTGCCCTGAATTTACTGTTTGACTTAATCCTAAAGCTAGGGGACCAGGCATTATAGTTTGGGTTTATTTTTAAATAAATGTAACCCATTTGGGCCTCACACTCTTGGTAGTCCTCCTGCCTCACCTCCTTTTTGTGAGAGCACAGGGATGAACGGCTGTGTGAAGCTACTTTGGTTTCACTCGACTAATGATATCACAGGCACAGAACCTTCCTTGGGTTAGCCCCGGTGACGCCATGGATAGGACCCAGAGGTAGGGGAGGGACAAGAACTGACTCCAAAGGTCTGGCTTTCATGGGACCTGAGAAAGGTGCTTACTGCTTGCTCTGTACCCCCAGATGATGCCAGCTGGCTGCACGCGGGCCCACCCCACAACGAGTATATGGAGCAGAGTTTCCAGGGCCTGAGTGGCATCCTGAACCTGCCTCAGCCAGAGCCATTGGAGGAGGCTGCACGGCGGCACACAGAGCTCACGGGTCCCGCACTCCAGGACTGGACAGATGGGGAGCTCAGCGGTTTCTGGTCTGTGGCAGGACTATGTGCCATGGGCCCCTCTGCCTGCCCCTCCATGGAGCTCTGCAGACTGACCAGCTGGAGCTCTCTGTCCCCTGACCCCAAATCAGAGCTGGGGCCTGTCAAAGCAGATGGGCGACTCAGGTAGCAGGGCCCCAGCCAGCAGGACCCGGAGGAGCCGGGGAATTGCACCTTACAGACGTTGGGAGGACATCCCTTCTGCCTACGAGAATCAGAGGCCCAGGCAATGCAGTACACCTGTCTCAGCCATCAGGAACCCCTGCTGGCGGCAGGGAAGGTGGCACCATGCTCCGTACTGCTAATGGCTCTGCTAGAGACCAGAGGGCCAGCGGGACTGGAGGAGGCTCTTCCTCCCCCTCCAGTTTGTACTTTTTTAAAATTATTATTTAAAATGGGTGGTGGGGAGAAGACTTAGAAACAAAAAAAATGTGCAATAGGGCTCAGAGTAGCCCCAGGAAATGGGCCATGGCAGTGGGAGCAGGGACTACGAAGCCTGTCTGTTACTGCTCTGGAGAGGCTGGACCTGCCTCATCTTCCCAGAACCTTGGCCTGTGGTGCTCATGGCTGAGGCTCTCCAGGGGTTTCAGGTACCCTGTTCTGAGCCCAGGAGAACAGGTGATTTAGGGGCCACTGTGGAGCTGGGCTTTAGCCGAACCACCTCTCCTCTGGTAGCCAGGGGCTCCTAGCGCAGGGGTGGGGTTGGTTCTCAGGCTTTCCAGCACCCCAGCCCTGTGCCAGGAGAGGCAAGGCATCAGAGCTTACTGGGACCACTGCAGTTTCCCAGGTGGGTCCTAGAGGAGTGAACCTTACTAGCCGTATAGGAAGACTGTCAGGGACTGCTCAGAAGAACCTGGAGTCACACTGTGCTTCAGTCTTGGTGAATTCTGAAATATGCAACAAAAGAAATATATCTGTTATCTGTCTAAGCTGAGACTTTTTAAATTTTATTTTATTTTTTGGTTTTTCGAGGTAGGGTCTCGCTCTAGTCCAGGCTGACCTGGAATTCACTATGTAGTCTCAGGGTGGCCTTGAACTCACGACAATCCTCCTACCTCTGCCTCCGAGTGCCCAGCGAGACTGTTTTTCTGAGCCTTCTCCTAGATAATTTAGCTGGCACTCTGATAGCTTTGAGGCGAATGCCCCATTACCTCATAGCGAGAACAGTTAAGAAGGCATCCAAGAGCCAGAGGGAGGGCAAACAGCCCTGGGTGGCTCAGGCTTCATGACTGGAGCATAGTTCCCAAGAGCTCTCACCCAGCACCCCACCCCTCCCCTCAGCCAGGCTGCAGTAAATACAGGCAGGCTTTCTCTACCGCCTGGGCCCTCTGAGAAGCTCTGCCTTGGCAGCATGCTCAGCAGTGAAGATTATCCTGGCCGTGGCCTGGCTAGGGCTGGGCTTGTCTCTTTAAGGCCACTGCCCTAGGTCCTGGAAAGGTTCCTGTCTACCCCACCTCTGACACTCTTGCCTCTGAGCAAGGGCTCCCAGAATACATAATGTAGGAGCCAGAGTGAAGATTTCTGGACCTCTCAAATCTCACCATCAGCCAGCCACACTGGGCTCAGCTTTGTTCCGTTTAGTCAGCCTGCCGTGTCAAGTTTCCCCAGCTGCCAGGAGAGGGCGCTCCTGACCAAGAAGCACTAGGGCCATTGCAGGGCCGACTTTGCAGCCATTCTCACTTAACCCACTCAAACCTTGGAGGTCTAGCAGATCAGGAAACCAAGGCTGAAAGCTGAGAAATGAAGCCCAGAGCCACCGCTGTTGGATGGTGATGACACTTCCGAGGGACTAGAGGATTCCAGAGCCACTGCCACTGAGCTCTACTGCCCTCACAGGGCATGGCTGGCCAGGTATTCGGAGGGCTACGGGCCGGAACATGACAGTGTTTGGCTCCAGAGGGAAAGATGGTGGTTTTTCATGACTGTACTCTAGTTCTCTAGAAATTGAATTGTTAGGTCAAAAAAGACCAACTGAATCCAACAATTAAACACAGGCACAAGCAATTAAGGACAGGCAGGCTGCTGGCCCAGCACTCACCGGCCTTGGCTGAATGGGCTTGGGCTGTGCCGGGCCAGAGCACAGCAGTTCTCAGAGAATTGATTGGGTTTCTTTTTTTCCTTTTGAAACAAGGTCCCAGTGTATCAGAGGCTGGCCTCAGACTTGCTGTGTAGCCAAGGGTAACTTTAAACCTCTGATGCTCCTGCCTGCACCTTCACATGTGCTAGAGCACAGGCTGTTCCACCAGGCCCAGCTTGAGACGTTCACTTAGGCCGCTCACACTGTGCAAGCTCCTGCTGTTCTCCATCTTATCACACCAGGTCCTAGCACACACTGCTGCAAACGTTCTGGAAAGTTTGTACTCTCGTATGTAGCTCCGTAGATCATAGTCCTGAATGTGCATGCTTTAAAGCCCCTGGGGGTGGGTGCTCATTTGCAGGCTGGCAGAATGAAGGGGGTCTGTCCCCAGGTCTGCCGCTTTGGTGGGCTTGTCTTGGCCCCAGTGTTGAAGTTTTTCAGGACCTAGGACCAAGCTCCAGGTTTCCTTCAACAGGTTCTGAAGCAGGCTTTGAGGTGGGCCTTCTCATTTTCCCTTTGAAGTCACTAAGGCAAGGGTGAGTACAGCTTCTCTCTCTGCCAGTCCCTGGCAGCGCCCCACACATCTTTCTGTAATAGGTTAGCTCCACCTGAGGCTAGGGCTTTTAAAGTTTCTTTGAAGTGCCCCCTGACAGGATCCCTGGAATTAAAATCAGGATTCAGGCCAGGCAGGATGGGGTGGGAGTTAGGGTGGGGAGCAGCTCAGGCAGGCTGGTTGTGCCCTGAGCTGGACAATACTTTTTCTAGAAGAACAAAGAGAACCAGGGCATGGGAAGAAGCCTGTGTGCCCAGTTTCAAGGGTGACCATGGATACCAGGGTTCCATTAGAGGTGGTAGCCAAGACCAGAGGACAGCCAATTGGTACCAGGAGCCTAGTTACCTGGGCCAATGGGAAGTGGAGATGGGAGGAGATCTGAGAAGTGTAGCCATCTGGGCAGTTGGAGCTCCCTTGGCTGTCCATCAGATTTAGAAGTCTAGCCTGTTGCCACCAGCCACTTCTAAAGGGGGAGAAAGGGCCCTTGTGGGCCACCAGGCATACTAGATTGCAGACTGTTACTGACCAGGCGAGAATTCACCTGCTCACAGCCAGCAGACTCTCTAGGTGGTCATGCTCTGGGCCAAAGTCGTTGAGGGTGGATGTGGCCCCTGGCGCCTCGTAGTCCTGAGGCCCTACTGGCTGCCCTCAAGGCCATTGTCCTTTTTTTTTTCTTTTTTTGGGTTTTTTGAGGTAGGGTCTCGCTCTAGCCCAGGCTGACCGGGAATTCACTATGCAGTCTCAGGATGGCCTTGAACTCATGGCAATCCTCCTACCTCTGCCTCCGAGTGCTGGGATTAAAGGCATGCGCCACCATGCCCGGTCCATTGTCCTTTCTTGGTACCCCATGACATTGCTTCTCTGTATGCCGCCTTCTGGCCAGAGTCACAGCCACTGGGGCAAATGCACCCTTGAGACCTTATGGGCCAGAAGCATCACACACAGAAGAATGCTGAGATTGGTCTGTGACTGAGGCCCTCCCTGCCTGGCTGGGTTCTGCAGCAAGAGAGGGGCTGGGGCCCGGGGTTGAGTTGGGCTGTTGTGTTAGGGTCACTTCATTGCCTCAGACCTGCTTCTAGGGAATCTGTAGCTTCCCCTCCGCGAGCATGTCCTGTTGTCCCACCACGCCTCCAATCTGAAGAAGACAAGGGTGCAGGCACTCTTCTGTCCCAGGGTTAGGCAGTTAGCAAAAGGGAGCTGCCCGTGTCTGTCTGCCAGTCAAGCTGGATCCCTCTCACACAGCTTCTGAAGTGGAACTGCCATCTGGGAGGAGATGGGCCCATGGTGGCAGGCCTGTGTCCTGGCTGAGCCTCTGGGGATGTAAAGTCCCTGAGGCCGTCCTGTTGCATCTGCTCCAGTGCCGCCAAGTCCTCTGCTTGCCAATCCCTTTGGGTCCTAACCAGTAAGTACATAAGCATCTCTTCCCAGCAAGCCCCCAGCCCAGTTCTGAGAACACTGCCTCTGCTCTAGTCTAGATCCGAGCTGCATCCTCCAACCTGGGTTCCTGAGTCAGGGAAGGGGTGGGGAAAGGCTTTTCAGATGCCAAGGGCCTGGGACTTGGTAGAAGAATGGCAAATGGGGCACTAGGGACAAGAAAGTGTTGTATATATTAGCCCTGTACCCCACCTTCACCTTTGCTCCTCCCTCCCTGCCCCAGCGTCATAGCTCACCCCAAAGGCATCCTGCCAGGGAAAGCAGCAGAGTCAAGGGGCACATGGTAAGAGAGGATCTTGCGGATGCCTTCTGAAGGGTGTCCTGCAGCCGAGCGGTGTGGGGATGTTTCTTGGAAAGGAAGGAATGTGGAGTGTTTAGAAAGGGCAAGGCCTAGTGACAGCATTGCATAGCTCCCACTCCAGGCACTTGGCTTAATCTGAAAGGCTTCCCCAGGGTGCTGAGGTATTCTGTGAGGCTGCCCTTGTGGCTGCAGCTCACCTGCCCAACTAAGTGACATTTCACCAGTTGGTACCTGGGGCTGTTGGCTGCAGAAGTGACTGTTTAGCTCTTTAGGTTCCCTGGAAAATGGCTTTTCCCCTACTCTTCCTTAAAATCCTGATCAGAGCGACTTAGGCAGGATGAAGAAAAGGCCACAAAAAAACCCAGGGCTTGGCTAGAGGCCCACTTAGCTGTGTTTATCAAAGGGCAAACCCTAGCCAGGCAAGGCCTATCAGGCTCCTAAAAGGGGCATCCAAGGAGCCAACTAGTTTCTAGGAAGGTCCTGTCACAGGGTGAGGGAGAAGAGACACAGGAGAGCACATATGAATGGGAGAACAATGGTGGCTAAAATCTTTGCTCTCCCACCTCTCCAGCTGCCACCAAGGTATAAGGTCCTAAGGATGCTGCCTGTACCCACGCAAATGTGGCTCTGCCCTCCCACCCCAGGGAGCAACCACCTATCCTGTCCCTGTATCTTGGAGACAGGCTTCACAAATCCCCCCACCTCCAAACTAGCCCAGCTTTGGTACCTGTAAGACAGAAAAGTGAACCGCTTCAAAGCTCAGGCCAGCCCAGAGACTACCAGGAGACAAGTTCAAGGCAGAACAAGGGGAGGTGTCTGCCCTCTCCCTAAAGGCCCTGCCATGGAATTTCTGAGGCTGCAGCCACTTTACCCGCTACCTCCAGCTGTTGACTAACCATCCTAACTATCTCTTTCCTCCCCCATCCCCACTCAAAGCCAGGCTTGAGGTCAGGGACTGGAGGCCTAACCCTAGCCACTCTGGACCTTCACTGAGGACCCTGAAAGCCAGATTCTTTGCTATTTACAGCCTGGCCAGATCAAGTACCAGAAAACCATGTAGGCACAGTGTGTCTAGCTCTTCAGGTGAGCTGGAAGAAGCCAATTTGCCAACTACTCTGCCTCTCCATTAGGACCCTTCATTCCAGGGCAGAAGGAAGGGGCCCTTTCTGTCTCACAAGCTCCCTCTTTGGAATCAAAGGCTGCCGGAATGGGAGCCACCCTGCAGCTGTCTCTGGGGCCTCTGCCAGCAGCCTGGGTGAGCAACAGCTGTGCTGTTTCCTCTAGCACCTTTCTCCTAGGGCCCAGGAGACCCAAGAGAAGTAGCAGGACACCCCAGAGCACAGCTCTCTGCTCAAAGCCGACTGCCTTCCCAGCTCTTCCCGTGCATGCAGCCCCATCCAAGTTTGTCACAAGTGGCATGGACTTGTGGCTCCAGTTAGCTTTATTCAGGTCAGATCTTCCAAAATTTCCCCAGCAGTCACTTCACAAAGGCTCCTGCAGTCACCATCCAGCAGACTTCTTCTTTGGAAGCTTGCCGTCATCCTAACCCATGACTTCTGCATTTATGCTCCCGTCACCAGGACCCAGAATGCCCAGTGGCTTCACCAACACTTCAAAGCATGGCTACCAGTTTGAAGGTGCCCTCAGGTTTGGCAGGAACCACATGGACAAAAGTCTTGTACAGTACAGCACCTTTGGGCAGACTGGAGACCAGATCGACGGCCTCTGATTTGTTGGGGTTGGGCACGTAGACCTCTTTTGTGTAGCGGACGATCCCCTCCTCCAGCGCATAAAGGTACTTCTTCTTCCCCAGCCCCACCTGCAACACACAACACCCCCAGCTGACGGCCAGGCGGACAGACGGGCAGCTTCAGGGAGCTCCGCCACAGGCCCCTTTCTCACTGCTTGACACTTCTGGCCACTGCTGCTTTACTGATCCCACTAGACAGTAGAGAAGAGGAAAAAGAAAATGCCACTCCTGGTGGCTGCCCAGTCCCATAGCACTGCTAACAGCAGCCATACTGTTGCAGCTGGGCAGAGCCATGCCAGACAGATCCCAAAACCCGGCCCAGAAAGGTGCTACAAATCACAAGCTAGGTTCAGTTTCCTTGGACCCATGGAAAGCCAGATGCACAAAGTGGGGCATGTGTCTAGAGTTTGTTTGCAGCTGCAAGAGGCCCTGTGGTACCCATTCTCTCTCTCTCTCTCTCTCTTTCTCTCTCTCTCTCCTCACAAATAAAAAAAATTTGGGGGGGGAGGATGACAAAAAGACATGGGCTCTGGGCCCGATTCAAATCCTAGCATTTCTACTTACTATTTTGTGATCCTAGGGAGGTTATGATACTGTCTCAGTTTATCTGTGAAATGGGAGTAATGTTAACTACTTTATTGGGTCATTTTAAGGACTGAGTTAACATAAAGAACTTGAAATATACTTTAGCTCAAAACATGTTAGCTTCTATTAGCCAATCCTAAGAGTTAACATAGCACATATCCAGTGTCTAAATATATAATATTCACATACATACATATAGCGTTTACATGCTACAATCAACCTTTCTTTGTCTCTTGGAATTACCAACAAATGGGAATGGGGTATTGCTCAGTGATGAGAACCTGCCCAGCCCTGGCACGTACCAGACACTGTGCTCAATCCTTAGCACTGTACAGAATGGGGCAAAGAAACTAATACTGGAGACTTCTCAGTGCTTAGAGGCACTTGCCAGCCCAGGTTCACTTCCCTAGTACCCATGGAAAGTGGTGTATACATCTGTGATCCTAATGCTCTGTAACAACGGGAAGCAAACCAGGAAAATCCAGCAGGCCAGCTAGTGTGAAGTTCGTTTGCAGGAGCAACAGACCCTTTCTCAAAGGTGGAGTGAGACACTGAAGCTGCCCTACTTCCGCAGGTGTGTGGTGGCTTGCACATCTACATGTCTGTGCACGCTAACACACACAACTAAATCAAAAGCAGTGTGATATGGAATGTAATTTTTTTCTTCTTTTGAGACAGGGTCTCCATATTAACCTGGGCTAGCCTGGAACTTACCATAAAGCCCTGGCTGGCCTGAAACTTGTGATGAGGGCTGGCAATTTCAGGTGTGTCACCATGCCCTGCTGGGATCTAATTTCCGATGCACACACTGTACTTTTAAATTCAAGCTCTCTTTTAACCACTTGATTAAGAAGTTTATACAATGGAAAAATTCTTAGAAATCAGGAAAAATAAATATATCAAAATTTCCCAAGACTCCAAAATACCTAAAATAATGAAGCCATTTCATTAAGAAATAAGGATTAGTTAAGCTGGGCACGGGGTACAGCACCTGAAAGGCAGAGGAAAGAGGATCTCATGTTTAAACTAGCCTGGCTATGTAGCAAGAGCCTATCTCAAAAAAAAAAAAAAAAGCACTGGGCATGGTGGCTTATGCCACCTTTAAACCCATTACTCACAGAAGCAGAGGTAAGAGAATCATTATGAGTTCAAAGCCAGCCTGAGACTACATAATGAATTCCAGGTCAACCTCAGCTAAAGCGAGACCCTACCTCAAAGAAACCAAAAAAACTCGCAGTGCCTGACACTTCCTACACAAGACATTCATAATAGGAGGAAAAGATGATATCAAACAAAATAGAGACTAATTGAGAGGGGGAGGGGTATGATAGAGGGTGGACTTGAGAGGGGGAAGGTGGGGGTGGAGAGGGAATGATCATGGTTTATTGTCTATGATTATGGAAGCTGTGAATAAAGTTTAAAAACATTTAAAAACGTGGCATCAGTAAGAATCACCACTTTCAAAAGATCACCATATTTTAAGCACATTGTTTCTTGGTCCTCAGGCAGCTGCAGATGCTCCATCTAACACATTGTATAACCCACTTCCATTTCCTATGGAAGAGAAAGTGAGGCAGAGGACATTTCTGTGATCTAATGATGGGCAAATCCCAGCTGTAACTGGGACCTTGATGCTCTGAGACTGGCATTTCCACTGTAACAGACACACTTGCCTCAGAGGGTACAGTAAGGAGGCAAGAGATGACACAGGCACAGGAATCAGCTCAACCCTTGGCACACTGTAAGCACTGACAGATGCAGCTGGTACTATTACTACTGTGGTTAGGGGCATGGGACTGTGGTCCTAGGAAAAAAAAAAAGGAGGCCACAGAGCAACTTACATGGGCACCTGGGTGCCAGCGGAACTGGCGCTGAGTCCCAAGGATATTACCAGCATGAACGTAGTGACCTGGAAGAGAAGTCCCCAAGTGAGCTCAGCACAGCAAGCTGACATAAACACGGCAACCAAGGGTCACGTATCAACCTCTAAGCCTGCCCCTGGCTGTCATCAACTCCCAGGTGGTCTGGCACAAGTAGTGACTGACCCCGCAGCAGCTTCTCCGGTTGCGTGGCTACAGTTGACATCTCCCCACCCTTCCTTGGGTCCCCCTGCCCTGCCCAGGTCTCATCTGGCCCTTCGATGTGGAGCCCAGGGCGGAGTGGGCATCGCAGACACAGGCAGCAGTGTGGGCTGCTGGGACAGGAAGCCGAGGCATGTCTTCACCTTCCATTTTCTTGATGCCAAAGCGTTTGCCTGGGGACTTCCCACCAAGGTTTTTGGAACTGCCACCCGTCTTTTTGGATGCGTATCTGACAGCAAGAGCTGGGGCCCGGGTGGGGCCCAACAGGGCTGCAACTGCAGAGAAAACAGAAATAACATTCCCCAACAAGACTCACTCTCTCTGCCTGTGGGCCACCTGCTAAGCTGAGAGGTGGCAAGGGAGACGAGAAAGAGGTGTGCGAGCAGAAATGCTAAGTGCCTTCATTTTTAGGGAATGCAGGGAAGTTCTTGGCCCTCCCCTATGGCGAGGGACAATTCATTCTTTGTATTGTCCAAGGGGTGAGGGAGGAAGGGGGTGTGTAACGGCAAGCACTGAATATAAATGGAGAAAACGTGTGCTCTGAATCCTGACCCATTTTGGTCCTCCAGAGAAGCAAACACCACAGACAGAAGCTGCCAGCAAGAAGACCAGCAAGAGCCCTGATGCCTCGAACGCCTCAAGCCTCGGAGAGGGGCCAGGCAACAGGACACTCTGGTGCTGTAATTTTCATTTTTTTTCATTTTACTTTATTTTTTTTGAGATAGGGTCTCACTCTAGCCCAGGCTGACCTGGAATTCACTATGTAGTCTCAGGCTGGCTTTGAACTCATAAAGATCCTCCTACCGCTGCCCCTGAGTGCTGGGTTTAAGGTGGTGTATGGCACCATGCTCGGCGATTTTGTTTTTTTGAGATAGGGTCTTGCTATGTAGCCAGGCTAGCTTCAAACTGAGGAAACTTCTGCTTCGGCTTCACCAACCAACTTTGTAGCTCCTCACCTACCCACTGCACCTCAGTCACTGGCATACCAGAAGGGCAGCTGGTCACACAAGGTGCTCCCACAGGTGCTGGCCATTCCAGAAAAGCCTTTGCTTCTCAAAGCCCATTGGCAGAGGTCCAATCCAGATCAATACACAGAATCTGAGATAGATCTGACCTCTCCATGCATCCCAATGTGCTCAATGATGTTTATTTTTAAAAAGGAAACTGATCTAAAGTGCACACTAATGTGGAAACCCCTGCTGCACCATAAGCCTAGCAGTTGGCAGTCCTTGCCTTTGGGTTCCCAGCGGTGATTTGAGGACCAAGCCAGGGTCTTTAGAGAAACTTTGTGTCTGGAGACAAAGTTCCCAAGGCTGTTTCTTAAATTTCCCTCCAAATTGACAGCTGATACCACTAACATCTTGGCTAAGTAACCTTTCATCGGGGTACTATTCTAATTTCCACCTGGTTTCTTTCTTCAGACTGTGGCCCAGGCTGGTTTGGAACTCACGATCTAGTCCAGGCTAGCTTCAAACTCAAAGCACTCCTTCTACCTCAGGCTCCTGAGGGCTAGGATGACAAGTACCACCATGCCTGGCCCCAACTGATCTTTTCCTTCTCTCTCTCTCTGCAGTACTGGGGTTGACCCAGGGCCTCTGGTAAGCCGAACCTGCACTCTGTCACCGAGCTACATCTCTAGCCTGTACGAGCAATGGTTTGCTTCCGGAAGTGAAAAGCAGGCCAAGCCAATCCCCTGCCCTCTCTACACATACAGGCCTGTCTCCTTTAACTCTTTATTTTTTGGTTTTTTGGTTCACTCTAGCTCAGGCTGACCTTGAACTCACAGCGATCCTCCTACCTCTGCCTCCCGAGTGCAGGGATTAAAGGCGTGCGCCACCACGTCGGGCTTCCTTGTAACTCTTTTTTTTTTTTCTCTTTCCTTGTAACTCTTGACTCAGCTGTTACTCCTCAGAGTACGTGCCAACCATCTAATCTAGAAAAAGACTTTTACAACTATTTTAATATGTGCTTACTGGCTGAATTACTCGAAAGAACCGACAAGGGCTTAGAGGGCACGTCTGTCCGTTTTCTGCTGGTATCCTGGCAAAAGTAAGAGCTAAGAGCTGTTTGTGGTAGCTAGCAAAGCCCGCCCGTAACTCCAGCACAGGAGGCTGAGCTAGCCTGGGCTACACAGTGAGAACCTATCGGAAAGAAAGGGGTTAAAAACAAACAGGGCTGAAGAGGTGGCTTAGTGGTTAAGATGCTTGCCTGCAACGCAG
Organism: Zapus hudsonius; assembly: GCA_004024765.1. Classification (NCBI taxonomy): domain Eukaryota; kingdom Metazoa; phylum Chordata; class Mammalia; order Rodentia; family Dipodidae; genus Zapus; species Zapus hudsonius. Next base: position 7,174 of record PVHP010015679.1, on the reverse strand, counting down.
AAGGACCAGAGTTCAATTCTCCAGTACCCATATAAAGCCAGATGCCCAAGAGGGAGCATGCATCCGGAGTTCATTTGCAATGGCTGGAGGCCCTGGCGCACCCATTCTGTCTCTCTCTGCCTCTTCCTCCCCCCAAAATAAAGTATTAAAAACAAACAAAAGCAACGAAACTAAACCCCTGCTTAGGTTTTCGAGGTAGGGTCTCGCTCTAGCCCAGGCTGGCCCCAGTGCACCACCCCGGGACCCCAGCCGCCAGGGAGCGCCCCTGCGGCGGGTCACGTGATGGGGTCCCCGAAACCTCGCGGCTCCCCACACAAAGCCCCCCAAGTCCTCCGCGGTGACCAGCTTCCATCCCCCGGCCTCCCGGGTGGTTCACCCCTTAATGGCCACAAAGCTCGGCTACCTGTAGCCCGCGTACTCAGCGCGAGCATCGCCGACGCCATGCTAGGTTCACACTCACTTCCGGTCCTGGACGTCGGCTTCCGCTACAGGGAGATCGACTTCCGGGTCGTGCTTGGAGTTGAAAGAGTGGCGGGAGAAGTTGCAGGTGAGCAGAGCTGGCGGTGGGCTTGATTTCTGCCGATTGCACACACTGAGCCGGGCGTCGTGGCGCACGCACGCCGGCAGAGGAGGCGCGCTGTGAGTTCGAGGTCAGCCTGGGCTGCCCTACTCAAAAATCAAAACACAAACACAATTCTGGGTTGATGGTGGGGCATACCTACTAAGCCAGCACAGTATCCTCGGCCCCTAAACCACATTTTAAAATGATGGATATTCTATATGTGCATTGTTATTTTTTTCAAATATATATTTATTTGAGTGATTGGAGAGAGAATGGGCACGCCAGGGCCACTCCAGGTGCATGCACCACTGTGCATCTGGCTTTCCGTGGGTCCTGGGGAATTGAACCCAGGCAGGCAGACCTAGTCCCAGGTGGGCTTCCAACTCACAGGGATCGGCCTACCTCTGCCTCCCCAGAGCTGGGGTTAAAGGCGTGTGCCACCACGCGGCTCATTTTTATCTTTATAAACTTGGCTGTATGAGCACATCTAGTGGACAGGAAAATGCCAATATGTGCCTCATTCATCTCGTTCCTTTTAGGCTGGTAGCATGTAGCCATGGCTCTAACCAAGTCCTCTCGCTCACTGGTTTCCTCCGAGAGTGACTCTGAGGAGTTGCCCACATTTGCCTTTCTGAAGAGGGAGCCATCTTCAGCCAAGAGGAGTCCACCACCAAGGGAAGACAAGATTGTCATGATTGACACCTCTGATTCTGAGACCTCCTGTCCTCCGTCACCAGGGTTGAAAGATCTGTCATCTGTCCCAGACACAACTGAACCTCTCACACAAACAGAGCCCGTGAGAGTGCTGAGCAGCGAAAGTGAAGACGAAGAGCTGTTTGTTCCCCTAGCTGAGAGGCTTACATGTAAGTTTCTGACGAGCAAGCAGCTGGGTCCTGAGGAGTCTCGCTCCCCACTTAAGACGATTGTAGGTCATCAAAATAAGAGTGCATCTTGTGACTGGAAGCAGCAGCCATTTCCTCTCAATGGCACCTCAGAGAGGCATACGGCCAATGACCAGGACTCCATCTTAGACAACCTCTGCCACCAGCTTCCAGCTGACCAGTCTACCTGCCTGGTCCAGAGCAATGAGTTGTCAGTAACCAGAACAAATTCTGACTTCCCCCTACCTCAGAAGAGAGCCAAACATTGTCAGAAGGTCCAGAGAAGGCGGTCTCGGGGAAGCCGGCAGAAGGAAAGCATCCCGAGACGACAGGAAAAAGAGAAGGAGGCAGCACTGGCCAGCCAGCTGAAAGCCCAGAGGCCAGAGGCATGCCTCAAGCACATGGTGGTGGTACTGGACCCAGGTCCTCCTAACTTCTGTCTTCACCCTGAGCCGAGCCGTCTGGTCCCTGGACTCCCAACCAACCAGCCTTTTCCCGTGTGTTACAGAGCTTTTACAGATGGAAGGTGGGGGTGAGCTCCTCAGAGCCCTGCAGTCCATGGAGTGCTGCTGTGTGATTGAAACCCAGGCCGTGCCTTGCAGTATCACTTGGAAGAGAAGGACGGGGCTGCTGGAGGTAGGGGCTTCTAGCTGGGCCCTCTTCCCCTTCACCCCTTAAGAGATACAGGACACATTTGCTCTATGGCCCCTGGCTGAGACCCTTTGGAATAGCTATTCCCTTCCCCTAACATTCATTCCTCTATTCAAAATGCATGGAAGTATTCTGAATAGAGGAATGAACCCTCAGGCCCTTTCAACTGACTAGTTTTGGCTATTCTTGTGCTGGATTTGGAAACCAGGGCCCCGTGTTCTAGGAAGCACTCTACAGTTGAGCTGCATGCTCACTAATGTTCCTTTCTTATTGTGTCTCCTGGATGAAGTGCACCAACAATGAACAGTTGAGGGAGGCTGGGGAGGGTGGCTGTTTCTTTCAGCAATGACTTCAAAAACAAGGGGTAATACACAGGGCCAGGGAGTTCATGCACCCAGACCAAGCCCATCACAGGAGTCAAACGTGCTGACCTCCTCCCTGGGCTGTTCCTGGACCTTTGGCAGGATGGAGAGGATTGGGTGGAAGAGCCAGCAATCCTGGTGCTGCTCCTGACAGAGGATTTTGTGTCCATGGTGTACAACTTCAAGCAGGTGTGCAGGGCCAGAGGGTGGGGCGAGGCATGGAACAGAGTGCCTGCCTCCTCCAGGGAGCTAACGTTAATGGCCGTTCTTGCAGGGAAGTCCAGGAAGCACTGAGAAAGGAAAGGAGACACTTCAAGGCTTTGTAACTGACATCATGGCAAGGGCAGGCGGGAAAGCACTGTCCCTGGTGATTGTGGACCAGGAGAAGTGTTTCAGGTTTGGATATGCCCCGGAGATATAGGCATTAAAAGGGGCAGCCCTTGGGCCTTCAAGGGTAGGTTTATTTCCCCAGCTACAAGGCATTCTGCAAAAAGGTGACCCTGGAGAGCCCAGTGGGATGTGCTGGTCAGATCATCTTGAGCTATTTATGCCTGGGCTCATCTTGAAGCTGTTGTCCTTTCGATTTTTCTTTTCTCCCTTATTCCAGGACTCAGGATCCTCTGAGGAGAAAGAAACTGGGAATGGCAAATAAACAGGCTAAGGAGAAGCAGCAGCAGAGACCAGAGTCCAGCACAAGGTCCCTGGTGCCCAGGGTACATATGGAAGAGGTAAGAGCTTCCTGTCACCTGGGTCAGGTAAGTGCTCAGTTGTTGTCTGAGCAGGTCTCCTAGTGAGAATAAAAAGCCCTCCAACACTGCTTTCTCCCTTAGCATGGAGTAGGAGAGGAGCTAAAAACCCATACAGCAGTGAGGAAAGGACCTCCATCTAGTCGCCCCCTCCATTGTTGCTTTGGGGTTTCTAGGCACTGGTGGATCTGCAGCTTTACACGGAAGCCCAGTTTCGGATTGTGCAGAGCTGGAAAGAGCTGGCTGACTTTGCCTGTGCGTTCACGAAGGCTGTGGCCGAAGCGCCCCTCAAGTGAGTGCCCTCCAGCCTCCGTGCTGGGTCTTACTTTCCCATTCCTGCAGCCAAAGAAAATGTTCCTTTCTCCTAAACTCTGCTACCAGCCATTGTCTCTCTTTTTTCTCGAGGTAGGGTCTCGCTCTAGTCCAAGCTGACCTGGAATTCACTATGTAATCTCAGGCTGGCCTTGAACTCATGGCAATCCTCCTACCTCTGCCTCCCAAGTGCTGGGATTAAAGGCGTGCATCACCACGCTTGGCCCATTGTCTCTTTTGAGGAAGGAGTTAATCTCATCCTGGGGATTCTTGGCAAAAGCCTCAAACTCATGCCCTTATAAAACAGTCTCTTTAACTTCGGGGCAAGTGTGTGTTCTATGGGTTGGTGCTGGGTTTTGGGTCAGATCAGTGTAATAAGCCCCAGTGAAGCAAATTGCTAGTCTACTTAGTTCAGCACTTGCAGTCAGAATTTAAGAGATGACCCTGGTCAAGTGCCTTATTTTATACTTCAGTGAATTGAGACTCCAAGCTACCTGAAACCCAGTCCCTTATGCCTAGCTCTGGACAACACTGACCCCATCTCAACATCAGCAAAATAATCCCACACCTTTTCTAATTAGAAGAACTAGATAGTTTTGGGGGCCTTTTTTTTTTTTTTTCCTTTTGAAGTAAGGTCTTGCTCTAGCCCAAGTTAACCTGGAAATCACTGTGTAGTCTCAGGGTGGCCTCAAACCCACAGCTATCCTCCTGCCTCTGCCATGCCCAGCTACAGTTTTTAAGGGAACCTGCAGCCAACCCTGTGCTGGTTGCAACGTGAAAGCTCTCAGTTTACTGAAGGCTTGAGCAGCCAAGCAAACAGCATGTCTGCCTCCAGGCCAGTGGAGAGCTGGCTTTGCAGGCCCCAGGTGAGGGGACTCTGTTTCCCCAATGGTGCTGTTCACAGGAAGCTCCGGGATCAGAGCTGCTTCTCCTTCTGCCTGGAGAGCGACTGGGCTGGAGGGGTGAAGGTGGACCGCGCTGGCCGGGGACTCGCACTGGTCTGGAGGAGGCAGATTCAACAGCTGAACCGAGTCAGCCTGGAAATGGCCAGTGCCATCGTGGATGCCTATCCTTCACCACGGCTCCTGGTTCAGGTATGCTACCCTAGGGGTTGCCATCCGAGGACGGAGGATAGGTCCTCATCCCTTGACCTAGGCTCACCGCTCTCCTGGCTCACAGACAAAGGATAGCCAGGGTGAGTGGTATGGCATTAAGAGGTCATTTGCAACTTCTAGGCTTATCGGCGGTGCTTTTCAGAGCAAGAACGCCAGAATTTGCTGGCAGACATACAAGTGCGCCGTGGGGAGGGCGTGACATCCACCTCCCGCCGTGTTGGGCCAGAGCTGTCTAGACGGATCTACCTTCAGATGACCACAGTGCAGCCAGATCTCTCCTTAGACAGTGCTGACTGATGCTGTCCACAGGGACAAAATGGAGGCCTTACCCACCAACCTTGGAACGTGGCAGCAGTGAGGACACTAGAAGACCCTCAAGCGTGGGGGACATCCTGTCTTTCTCCTTGAGTTTCCCCACGAACTCCACTTACTGTTGCACTGTTTCAGCCAGTGAGTCAGCAATGGTGCAGAAACCACCCTAATCCTGCCCCGGCCAGCCCTCAAAAACACAAAGGAGAAAGAGACCACTCAGACATGGATTTAATAATTGTAGAAATCCAAAAGAATTGGCATCAAATCTCAAGTCAGAGTGAACTCTTGCCTGCGGGTTGGTTTAACTAGGCTCAGCCGCTGAGCTGCCTCAACCAGCCGAGGAACTGACTAAGCTGACTTCTGCTTTCCTAATGCTTCATATGTATTGTATGTTCAGTTTCAATAAAGCATTTGTACCAATGGCTCTGGAGCTTGGAGGAAGACCAAAGGAATGTGCAGTGATTCTGAGTAAGGTGTGGACCTACATGGCAGAGCAATCTCGGAGAGGAGAGAACAGTCCTTTCTTCCAGTGTCAGGACAGTAGTGAGTGGCAGTCCTATGCAGGTGGACCACTAGGGCTACACTAGACCTCTGCACTATCGCAGGCTCTTGCTCCCTCGGGATAGGCAAGGAGCTTGCAATTGGGAGTTCTTAAGCAAATGAGCACCAAGACACAATAGGTTTTGATCCCTTCGTCCAGCAGCTGTAAAAAGATGAAGCCAAGGGGCCAGAATGCTTGTAGCAGCGGAGAAGGAATGGACGGATGGACTCCAAGTGGGTTCAGAGGTGCACTGCTGCACTCCTGCTTCTCCCCCCCCCCCCCCCCCCCCCCCCCCCCCCCCCCCCCCCCCCCCCCCCGTGCAGGTCTACAGTCAACCTAATCCTGTTTCTTTGCAGCTGAGTGTTTCAGGTTGCCCTTGAGGTATTTTGTCACACCAACTTCTTCCCAGCAATCAGGGAATTAATGCTCTAAAACCAGGGTAGGAGCCAGGACAGCTGCCATGGAAGCCACATTAGTTGAGGCTGCACCAGACCCTGATGGCATGAGATCTCCTGTGAGTCATGAATCTGTGTACTGTGAAAGGCTGTACTTTGGCTGAGACAAAATCAATCCTGGTGTGAATTCAGGCATTATAAAGGAATGGCATCAAGGAAAGAAAGAACACTGGAGTGACTTGAGTTCCACCAGAAACGGTAGGCAAGTCCGGGAAGGCCTCTCTTGCTCCTACTGCAAGCATTACACTGGACTAATGTGGTAAAAGTATCTTTCACAGCCAGAGTTTTGATATGGTTTCTAAAATGCTCGCATGTCTGAGGTCTTGTAAAGGAAATGTACCCCAATTTAGGCTGGATTTACTGAGTATGATGTTCCTCTAGTCCCAAGTAACTAACACACTGCCTCCTGATCTGTCCTGGTAACCCAGGGAGGAATGAAAGAAAGGGTTTGTGACATACAAAAGTATAAATGCAATGACAGCTGACCATTTAGTAGAAACAAACCTTGCCTTTACACAGCTTTGTATAATAACTAGAAAAGGCTATGTTTTCTCTCCTTACCCCCAAGCCTATTCCTTTAGGCATGCAGGTAACTCCCTCCCACCTCCATTTCTCCTCATTCCACCAGGGAACCCTGACTAAGGAACAAGGGAGGCTTACAAAGGAGAGGTCTCAAGTACCAATCAGCAGCCATTTGATGATGGCAGGTAGATCTGACGCTAAAAAGAGGTTGTGTCCAGCAGAACCCAATTCCATAGGAATCCAAGCTCGAAGGCTGGGAGGCAGCGCTGCTGAGGACTAGCTCACTGCTGGGAGTCGGTCTGGAGGACCCACTGGAAGATCTCGTGGCGGCGCAGACCCTGGACGGCATTGTCGTAGATGGTGTTCACGCTGGTGCAGAGGGGCTGCTGCTGCAGCCCTGTCATCCGGCATGCCACCAGCCCACCTGCCACACACAGCAGCAGCAGCAGCAGCAACACCTTCAGCACGGCCCAGGAGCGAGTATGTTTCCGGGATGGCTGCTTGCGGGGACGAGAGCCAGACTTAGATTCTGGAGAGACAAAACCAGCTTAGTCAGTCTAAAAGACCAGCTACACAGTTGTGAGTCTCCTCCTTCTCAAGGCCTGAACACCAGAGACAGTGTGTAAAAACTGCGATACAGAGGCCTCCAAGGGACTACGTTCAAAACTGGAACTCTTGGCCAGGCGTGGTGGCGCACACCTTTAATCCCAGCACT
>PVHP010015678.1:0-37054 GCA_004024765.1 Zapus hudsonius | reverse complement strand
TGTGTGTGTGTGTGTGTGTGTGTGTGTGTGTGTGTGTGTGTGTGTGTGTGTGTGTGTGTGTGTGTGTGTGTGTGTGTGTGTGTGTGTGTGTGTGTGTGTGTGTGTGTGTGTGTGTGTGTGTGTGTGTGTGTGTGTGTGTGTGTACCTGCCCATGTGGAGCAGAGTATTTGGCCTAGGCAGGTGCTCAATTCTGGAATCACAGATCAAAGCCAGTGAAGATCTGCCACACTAGGAACTGGGGATCACCCAGTGGGAGAGTACTTGCCTAAAATATCTATAATAAGATTTCCAAATTTTCTTGACAGAACAGAGTCTCACAGGCCAACTCAGGGCCTCACCACCCAGAGCCCTGGAGTGGCTCCTGGGTCAGTTTTTTCAAAGTCACACTCACTACCTCCTCCTGTCTTCTGCATAGCCTCTCCTCTCTGGTCTCTGTTTGGTCCATCCTGCAGCCTGAGGACCTCCCTGTCTGGTACCCCCACAGTGACCCTTCAGCTACAGTGTCGGATTCCCTAATTGCCTGTTTTAGGCCAACAGCATCCAGCACCTGGGACAAATGTGGGGTGTCCCAACAAAGCCAGACTTATTGATCTGCTGTGAGGGATGCACAGCACAAGAATCCTAGGGATGTTGGGGGAGAGTGGAGTTAGGCAATATTTAAATGGTAGTGTCTCACAAGGCATGAAGGGCTCAGAATGAGGTCTGGGCAGAGAAGTGAGCTTAAGTAACCCCTTTAAACCTTCATTTATAAAATGGGACTGGGCTGGAGAGATGGCTCAGTGGTTAAGGCACTTGCCTCCAGTGCCTAAGGCCCTGGGTTCAATTCCCCAGGTCCCACATAAGCCAGACCCACAAGGTGATGGCCATGGTTCTCTCTCTCTCTCTCTCTCTCTCTCTCTCTCTCTCTCTCTCTCTCTCTCTCTTTCTGCTTGAAAATGAATAAAATATTTAAAAAAATAAAAGGGGACTAAGAAAGCCCTTTCCTACTTGTCAAGGAAAATTGAAAAGAACTGCAGTGTTTAGGTATGTTGGTACATGCCTGTCATCCAAACACTTGGAAGGCAGAGGCAGAAGAATCAGGAGTTCCAGGCCAGCCAGAACTGCATAATGAAACCCTGGAGAAAGGAGGAGGGGAGGAGAAGGGAGGGGAAGGGGAAGGAAAGGGAAGAGAGGCTGTGCTTAACACAAAGCACAAAGTAGCCACATCAGCACTTAATAAACAGTGGCTAATGTCACCCTTCTAGAGACCTGGGAATTTTAATAAGGAATGTGACTCTGGAAAGACATTCACAGTTGACTTCCACCCCTTGACTCACAGAAGCGGGGGTGTGATTTGGATGCTGTGAAAGCTGAGGCTGCTACAAAGAACTATCCTGTTAAGAAAAGAGCTCTCATGACCATGAAGTCAGGGGAACAGGTCAAGATCAGGCTATTAGCATATAAGGGGAAAACAGCCTGCAGATCAGGTACCTAAAGCCTCCTGACCTCCACTGTGGAAGTCTCAATTGGACAATCCTGGCCTCACAAGCAACAAGAATGGTTGTGCGACCAACCAGCTAGGCAAGATGTGCCCATTGGTGCAACAGTGGCCCAACTACTATCCTATTAACCAACTGCTTTCCAATTGGATTTAAGACCTGCTCCACAGGAGGTAACTCATGCCTGGTATGGAAAACCTGGTCACGATTCTATATAGGATTCTATATAGGCCGTAAGAGGGAAGCTACTAGTTATTTGGATAAATCGATACATCATGTACATCTGATCACTCCCTAAGTGCTGCTCTCACCTTTGGTCAGAGAAGCTTCTTCCTCTAATTGGTGACTACTGAGGAAACTCAAAACTCTTAAGTGCTGAGAGAATGTGACTGTTGAGTGCTTAGTGCTCAATGAGACATCTTTATTGTTCTTGCCAAGGCTCAGGAAGCATTGAAGGAAGTGCAGAAAGCAACGAAGAGTCAAGGAACAGAGAGGAGTGCTGCAGACATGATGTGGCTGTTGACATTCATGACCTCACATCTGTTGTCACTACCTGTACAAACCTGACAGTACTGGCCTATCAATAGTCCATCATGGATGGTGGAGAAGGGCATAAACCCCTACGACTTCGACTTCCTCAAGAGTTAATGGCAGTTAATGGTTGCCAGGGAGTGGGAGACATTTCTTCAGCAGTGTAACCACTGGTAATAATCCTCCACCCACGCTCATGCAGGCAGCCCTAACTAAGTACAATGGGTCATAGAAATATAAAAGGAAAAAAGAGGGGGCTGGAGAGATGGTTCAGTGGTTAAGGAACTTAGCTTCAGTGCCTAAGGACCAGGGTTAAATTCCCCAATACCCACATAAACCAGATGCACAAAGTGGTGCATGCATCTGGATTTTGTTTGCAGTGGCTACAGGCCCTGGCATGCCTATACTCACTCTCTTCTCTGTCTGTATCTCTTTGCTTACGAATCAAAATATTTTTAAAAAGAAAAAAGATATCAGAATAGAAGGGGTTGGAGAGATGGCTCAGGGATTAAGGCGTTTCCAAAGCCTACCAGCCAGGGTTCAAGTCCCCAGTACCCACATAAAGCCAAATGCACAAAGTGGTGCATGCATCTGGAGCTCGTTAGCAGTCTAGTGCATCCATTCTGTCTCTCTGCTTGCAAATAAAATTTATTTTAAAAAATAGAAAAGGGTTATGGGCCGGGCGTGGTGGCGCACGCCTTTAATCCCAGCACTCGGGAGGCAGAGGTAGGAGGATTGCTATGAGTTCAAGGCCAGCCTGAGACTACATAGTGAATTCCAGGTCAGCCTGGGCTAGAGCAAGACCCAACCTCGAAAAACCAAAAAGAAAAAAGAAAAGGGATATGGGTGCGCTAGCTCATGCCTTTAACCCCAGCATTTGGGAGGCTGAGGTAAGAGGATTGCCATGAATGGATTCGAGGCTGCTAGAGAAGTTCCTGGTCAGCCTGGGCTACAGTGAGACTCTAACTCAAAAATAAAATAAAAAATAAAATAATAAAATAAAATGGAGGATTAGTGGGAAGAAGGGGTTAGATGGAAGGGGGATGGAGCATGGAGCAAGAGAAGGGATTTTGATCAAATACTATGCATACATACATAAAAATTGTCAAAAAAAATCAACAATAAGAGTGGTTGTGTGAACCCTGCTGAGATTAGGAAAAATGAGAGAGATTCGTTGCACTCAAGATGGAAGGGTATTTAAGGCCTTGCCATGTATGGTACTGGGAACACTGGAGTTATAATGTCCACTTGACTTTGCCACTACATCTTTTATTATTCTTTTAATCAGTTTCCTTTCTTTCTGGTAACATCTGATCATTTTTGTTTTTGAGACAGGCTGGCCTAGAACCCTTGGGCTCAATCCCTACCTCAGCCTCCCCAGTAGTTAGGATGATCCACAGAGGCCACTCTTCATTTCCCGTGTGAGAGTTGATGGGCTGGGTCTGGTGCCCCTTCCCCTTGTTCATCCCTAGGGCTGTAGTCTCAGCTTTGTCGAGACCCATAGCACTCTTGGGACAACAGTAGATCTAGGTACACTTTACTCTTCCCTGCACCTAGCAGTTAAAAATTCTGATGCATGCTTTCAATAATTCCCCAGGGTCTGTGTCTCATCTTTTGACACCGACCAGATGTTGTCACTTAAAGTTCACACTGAGGGGCTGGAGAGATGGCTCAGTGGTTAAGGCACTTGCCTCCAGTGCCTAAGGCCCTGGGTTCAATTCCCCAGGACCCACATAAGCCAGACCCTCAAGGTGGTGGCCCTGGTGTTCTCTCTCTCTCTCTGAAAATGAATAAAATATTTAAAAAAAAAAAGTTCACACTGAGAACTGTGCAACCTGAGTTATAAAACAAAAAAGAAAGTCACTAAAACCCCTTTAAAGTTTTGTGTTGGGCCTCATTCACAGCTATCCTTGGCCCAGGTTGGACACACACCTATTTGGAATATAAATTGCTCTACCAACTAATCCAATCACATTTTGGCTCTTTTAAGGGAATCCTGAGGTCTTTTTCGTATTCTAGTCTCAGGAGGCTCCTGTGAGCTCAAAACCACTAGTCCATGCCGGGCGTGGTGGTGCACATCTTTAATCCCAGCACTCGGGAGGCAGAGGTAGGAGGATTGCCATGAGTTCAAGGCCACCCTGAGACTACATAATGAATTCCAGGTCTGCCTGGGCTAGAATGAGACCGTACCTGGGGGGGGGGGGGAACACCTACTAGTCCTTCCCAAGGAGCCTATGGTTTGAGCAGAAAAAGTGACTCCCATCTCTCAACTGCACAGAGGTGAGACTTAACCCCAGCAAAGGTAGCTGGGGACACCACTGCTCTTCCAAACGAGCTGGGAGGAGGGAGGCCAGTGTTCTATGTTGCTAAACCCAGGGCAAAGACTAGGAGCAGACAGCAGGGTTTCCACAAAATTTTCCTAGGTGCTCTTTCTCTGTGTTTTCCACAGGACCATTTACAGAGGCTTCACTTATTTTATTTATATATTTATTTTCAAGGTGGGGTCTCACTCTAGACCATGCTGGGCTTGAAGTCATAGTGAACCTCCTACCTCTGCCTCCCATGTGCTGGGATTAAAGGCACATGAGCCACCATGCCTGGCTATTCATTTCTTGAAAAATATTTTGTTTGCAAGGAGAGAGAGAATGAGAATGGGCACATCAGGGTCTAGTGCCACCGCAAATGAACTCCGGACACACGCACCACTTTGCATATCTGCCTTTTCTGGGAACTAGGGGGCTGGAGAGATGGCTCAATGGTTAAGGTGCTTGACTGAAAAGCCTAAGGACCCAGGCTCAATTCCCCAGTTGCCACATCAGCCAGATGCACAAGGTGGTGCATTACATCTGGAGTTCCTTTGCAGTGGCCAGAGGCCCTTGCACACCCATTCTTTCTTTGCCTCTTTCTCTCAAATAAATAAATAATATATATGGGTACTGGGTAATCAAATTCAGGCTACCAGGCTTTGCAAGTAAGCACCTTTAACCATTGAACCACTTCACCAGCCCTTAAATATTTATTTTAAAAATATTTCTATTTAGGGCTGGAGAGATGGCTCAGCGGTTAAGGCACTTGCCTCCAGTGCCTAAGGCCCTGGGTGCAATTCCCCAGGACCCACATAAGCCAGACCCACAAGGTGGTGGCCCTGGTGTTCTCTCTCTCTCTCCTTTCTCTCTGTATCTCTCTATTTGAAAATGAATAAATAAAATATTTTTTAAAAATAAATGAAATATTTAAAAATATTTTAAAAAATGTTTCTATTTGCTGGAGAGGGAGAGTATGGGCACATTTAGGGTCTTTATCCTTCTAGTTAATTTTTTCTCTTCTCACCCTAATACATTTCAGACCCTAATGTATCTGGCTTGGAAAGTTTTGTTTTTTTTTAAAGTTTTAATATTTGACAGACAGTATGGGCATGCCAGGGCCTCTTGCCACTGCAAAGGAACTCCAATTGCGGTGCTGGGGACTTGAACCCAGGTCATCAGGTCTTGCAAGCAATCAGTTGACCCATCTCCCCAGCTCCTAAATACTGTTTTAAATGATTTGTTTTCTTGGAGTGGACAAACTGATCTTGCTATACCGAAATGCTAGAAGTCTTAGTTTTCCACTCCTCCTCTTTGGTTTTTGTGAGAGGGTCACACTGTACCAAATTGGCCTGGAACTTGTGGTAATCCTTCTGCATTGGCTTCCCAGACGCTGGGACTCCAGATGGGAACCACCACACTGCCAGTTCTTTAACTCACCAAAATTAACATCATTTCCTAGTTCATTCTCATTCACAACTTTACTCACCACCTGTCATGGATTGATCCAGGTGTCCACACAAACAAATAAATGTGCTCCGATAGATCGATCCTCAGCTGATGGCAGTTTGGGTTTTACAACCTCGATGAAGCTGTGTTGTTGGGGGCGGGCTTATGGGGGTTATAAGCCAGCTTCCCCTTGTCAGTATTTGGCACACCTTCCTGCCGCTGTTTCCAGTGCTGTGGCAGAGGTGATGTCCACCTCTCTGCTCATGCCATCATTTTCCCTGCCAGGATGGAGTCTCCCCTCGAGTCCGTAAGCCAAATAAACCCGCTCCTCCACAAGCCACTTTTGCTCGGGTTCTTTCTATGCAGCAACTAGAAAGCTGACCGCAATACCACCCATACTTGTGCCTTAGATTTTCTGATTCCATTTTCCTTTCCCTAAACTCAAAAGTTCATTTAATTAGGATATGTTAATAGTATGTGCTGTTCATCCACATGTCTTTGGCTCTATGCTAAGTTTTGTTAGGTCCAGCATTGTACATTGAAGCTTTCTCTCAACATATCATCCCAGGCTGGAGTGATGCTCAGTGGTTAAGGCGCTTGCCTTCAGAGCCTAACGAATGGAGTTTAATTCCCCAGCACCACGCAAAGCCGTTTGCAGAGTCTAGAGGCCCTGGCGAGCCCAGTCTGTCTCTCTTCTCTGCTTGCAAATAAATATCTTAAAAAATCATTCCACTCTCTCTGGTTTTTAATGTGCAATAGTCATGACACTAACATGGCTTTGTTGGCAATGTTTTTCTGTTTAAAGAAACACCTATTTTTGGTGGTTTTCTTCGACTACAGAATGAATTCCAGGTCAGCCTGGGCTAGAGTGAGACCCTACTTTGAAAAACAAAACACAAACAAAATTCAAGCAACCTAGGTGGTATTTCTTGGTTTCCAAATGTGGAAAATTCCTAGCCAAAATACTTTCAAACACCTCTAAAACAAGTCTACCCATTCTCTCTCTAGTTGCTTTCTGGTTTCCTTATGTGTCCACGACTCCCCACAGTGCCTTTGAAGCCCTCTATCATCTTTCCTACATTATGCTTCTCTGCTGTATTCTGCCTGATTCATTGAACTTTGCTGTATCTAACCCATTTTCTTTTTGTGTCAAAATCTTTCCTGTTTTCAAATCTGACCATTTTTCTTCCCATACATTCTTATTCTCTACCTGTATCAATTTTAAGTATCTTAATGTTTTTTGCTCTTTGAAAATATTTTCTGCCAAGTGTGGTGGTGCACGCCTTTAATCCCAGCACTCAGGAGGCACAGGTGGGAGGATCACCATGAGTTCAAGCCCAGGTCAGCCTGGGCCAGAGTGACACACTACCTCAAAAAAATCACCCCCCCAAATTATTATATTCTTATTATCTATATTATATTCTTATATATATGGATATATACATTTTTTCCTATCTCTTACACATATTATATTTTACTGAACCAAAGCTATCAAGTCTCTAAAGGCACATCTCTTTTGGTAATAATGCCAGGAGTGCATACAGCTCAGTGGTAGAGAGCTTGCCTAAGCATGTGTGAGACCACAGATTAGATTTCTAGCACCACACTACACACAAAAATTAGTAAAATGAAACCGAATTAGTACTTGAGAATCACTGAATAGTCTCAGCAGGTTAGGTTCTGCTGTTTAATTCCAAGATCATGAGAACACCATAAAGGTCTTTAAGATTGAGTTTAGAGTGTGTTCCCTTCAACAGCATATTTGTTCCTGTTAAGTGTCCTGAATAACTTCAAACCTCAGACCACTTTTAACTTCATGACTTTTCTTAAAATATTTTTTATTCATTTTTCAAATAGAGAGATACAGACAGAGAGAGAGAGAGAGAGAGAGAGAGAGAGAGAGAGAGAGAGAGAGAGAGAGAGAGAGAGAGCAAGCGAGCGCACCAGGGCCACCACCTTGTGGGTCTGGCTTATGTGGGTCCTGGGGAATTGAACCCAGGGCCTTAGTTATTGGAGGCAAGTGCCTTAACCACTGAGCCATCTCTCCATCCCACCTTCATGACTTTTCTAACCACCCTAGTAATATGACTTAGGTTCCAAACTGGCTTGTTGCTTTGGGATACAAATCCTCAAAGGAATTTATTTTCTTCTCTCCATCTGGCTTTCTCCCTTTTCTTCCAGAGCTAGGATATTTTGGTTCACTCTTTCAAAGTTATCAATCTTTTGAAGTTCCAGGCTTTGGGTGTGTCTCTTGCTCTCACTTTATACTTACACTGACCACTTACCTATCCATCGCTCTTGGAGCTTAGCCATTAAAATACTAGGAATGCTAGAGCCATTAGACTTCTTAATACTGTTATTTAGATTTATGATCTTGTTTAATGCCACTTAAATTGTGTGTGAGACCAGTTCTCATGTAGCTCAAGTTGGCCTTGAACTTGCTAGGTAGCCACGGATGACTTCCTGTTTTGGCGTGACAGGATTGCAGGTATGCCTGTCATATGTAGTGTTGAGGATGGAAGTACTCTACCACCTGAGCTACATCCCCAGTCTCCTTTTAAATCCAAATCGAGTCTACACTACCTACCTTTCTTCTGTTAAGACTCAGTGTGATCTACTGCATCTGCATTACCCGTTAGGGTGTTTAATATACACACACTACAGCTTTTGCTTAGTCACTTGAAGAGCAAACAGAATGACAAAAAGCATTACATCTCCCGAATTTAACCATTTATCTCCAAAGGGAAAAGGTGTTTTCTATACAAAGCTATTGTTATACCCAAGAAAATTAAACATCCCATATGCCATAAGAGTTCACATACAGAATTTCTGAAATGTACGTACAATGCCTTCAATAGCTGAATTCATATAACCCACAATTAAATCCAAGCTGAGTGCAACCTCAGTCCACTTTAGTCCCAGATACTTGGGAGGCTGAGAGAGAATTATTTGCACCAAAAGTTTAAGTCTAATCTAAGCAACATAAGACCCTGACTCAAAATAAAATAAAATAAAATAAAATAAAATAAAATAAAATAAAATAAAATAAAATAAAATAAAAGTTCCCTTGGTTGGAGAAGGTGGCCCAGTGTTTAACCACTTTCAAAGTCTATGGGCTGGGTTCTACCTGGTAACCCACACATAAAGCCAGGTGCACAAAGTGGTACGTGTACCTGAGTTTGTTAGCATTGGCTGGGGGCTCTGGAATGCTCACATTCACTCAGGCTTTCTCATAAATAAAGAAGTATTTTTAAAAATTCATGTTACATTTGATAGTTTTTGTCTAGAACAGTTGCATCATCTTTTTATTTAATTTACTTAAAAAAAAAAAACCTGTTTATTCATTTGCAAGCAGAGAGAGATAGAAGACAGAATGGGCACGTGAGGGCCCCAAGCCACTGCAAATAGACTTCAGATGCATGCATCACTTTGTACACCTGTCTTTATGTGGGTACTGGGGAATTGAACTTGAATCACCAGCCTGTCGGTAAATGCCTTAACTACTGAGCCATCTCTCCAGCCCTTATTTTACTGTTTAAGACTATAGACCAGGGTTCTTAAAATGACCCACATTCCAGTCTTATTTATTCCACACAGTAAGACTCTGATCGAGCAAATGTTCTGGGCAAAAATGCTCCATTGGAACCGGGCGTGGTGGCGCACACCTTTAATCTCGGGAGGCAGAGGTAGGAGGATCCCTGAGTTCAAGGCCACCCTGAGACTACATAATGAATTCCAGGTCAGCCGGGGCTAGAGCGAGACCCTACCTCGAAAAACGAAAACAAAACAAAACAAAACAAAAAAACCCCAACAACAACAAAAAGCTCCATTGGTGGGGGCTTTGAACATCTTTACAGTTAAAGATTTAGATCTGCTGGGTGTAGTAGCACTTGCCTTTAATCCCAGGTAGGAGGTAGGAGGTAGGATAGGAGGATTGAAGTGAGTTCCAGGCCACCCTGAGACTACACAGTGAATTCTAGGTCAGCGTGGACTAAAGCAAGACCCTACCTCGAAGCAGCAACAACAAAACTTAAAACTTTCACTAGGTTGTTCTATTTGCTCTTTTTGTATTTTCAAGCTTTAAACACTCAAAGCTTAGTGTGGTTGTTAGAATTTAGAAATCTCAAGACTAGATAAATATAAAATTTAAAATATGTGAAGTCTTAGTATGAAAGGCTTTTTTCTCATCAGTCAAAAGGGAAATTTTCATTTCTCTCCTTTAAAATTTTATTAATTTATCTCGAAAACCTCCTGCCTCAGTCTCTCAAGTGCTGGGATTTCAAGTGTGCACAACCACTCCTGTCCAAGTTACCTTTCTAATCTGCCCCTTTTCATGCTTACAGAAGACAAAGAAACTTTTAAGATGTTGCTATGTGTCAACCTGTGCTCTGAATGACTTCAGTTCATCTCATGGGCTCCATGAACTTTATAAGTGATTATTCTCACTTCACAAAGAAACCCAGTGACTCTCAAGAGAACAATGGCAAAAATCAAAGTCTGTACAATGACCAAATCACTTGTTGCTGGCTAAATATATCTAGAAGAATGACAATTAGAAATGTTCACTCTGCTGTTTTACTTGGTCATTCATGGGTTAAAGTTCTGTACAACCTAAAGAAATACCATAGTCAAAAACTCCTCGAAAGAACTGCTTTTTTTCCTCCCATGCCTCATTCATCATCCAACACAACTCCTGCTTCCAGCTCAGAAAAGCCATTAGAGGTCACCTATGATTTCTTTATTGCTGAACTCATTTTATTTTTAATCTCTTGCCAAACAGATCACTAACACCTAAACTCTCATCTTTCATGATTAACCCATAGGTCTCCTTGGTGGAGTTTTCTTTTCTTTTGTTATCTTAATTTTCTTCTCAGTCTTAAAGTTTCCTAGGTACTATCATACAATGTTTCAGTTACCACCCATTATGGCAGTGTTTACTAAATGCCTACCATGATTGGGCAGTGATGAATGAAGCAGATAGTTAGTCTTCATAGATTCTTATCTCCATACCAACAACTTCTTAGAGGCACCAGAACAACTGGCACCTTTACTTCCCTTCCCATCGGTACCTCAAACTTCACATATCCCAAAACAGAACTCTCCCCAGACCACGGATAACCCATTCTTTTCTTTCCTATCTTAGGTACTAGTCACCCTCTGACTAGTCTATTTTACTTTGTAAATCTAAACTCTGACTACTGCTCTTTACTCATCAAGCAGATCCTTTTAGAGCTCACCTGCATTACTTATAGCCCATGACTGCATCTCCACCCCCAATCTTCCCAACAACCCATTCTTCAGTTATTTCAAAAGGTAAATCTGATGATACCACCCTCAGTTCTCTATCCTGCTTAAAATTATTCCAGAACTCGTTAGCCTCAGTGTAAGTCCTCAACCTTTCCTGGAACAGGTGAGGTGCAGTTCTCCAGTATTTTATCACTGCAACTTTCTCTATTTAGCAGAATTAAACATCCCATACTTGGAATACACGCATGTTCTCCGTCAGTTATAGGCCCCTGCACATTATATCCTTTTACTCTCTCATCCTTTCTTTGCTTGGCCCACACTTCTATCTTTCATGAATGAAAGCGATCACTTCCCTGACTGGGTTAGGGTCTAGTCTGTGTGTCCCAAACATATTTGTGCCTGACCCTATCCTAACAGCCTAAACAGAGTAAAGGCAGGGGCTACATTTTTATCTCAACTATTGTATCGCCACTGCCTAGCATATGCCATTAACTTTAATGAATTGCAATTAGTAAGGCTCCACTCACAGAAGAAAAGAAGAAATTCATTTGAAAACTTTTTCAATTTTCTAATTTAATAGAAATAACCAAAACAATATGGTTTTCAAACAAGGCTTCAAACTAATCTAATACAACTTCTACAACACATTCCAGAGCATTGTAACAAGAATTATTTACAAGTAGCTACCGTATTAAATAACCATGAAAGGAAGAAAAAAAAACCTTGCTTTTATTACACACCAGCAAAAAACACAGGAATCAAACAATTAGAAACTGCAACCTTGTTTAAAAAACTTAAATATGATCATTTAGAGAATACAATACCACAGAAACAGCACTTTTTCTTTTAAGAATCATATTGAAGGGTAGTTGACTATGTGCAAAAATAGTAATAATAATAAGGGGAGGAGACCAGTTGAAATACTGGAAACAAGGAGCTAGTAAGGCTGTGGATTTAACCCTTTTGCGTTAGGTATGTCTATGTGGAAAAACTAACAGGCTTTCCAATTGCACAAATCTTTTGTTATAGGCTTATATACATGTTTCACTGGTTTAAAACATAGTAAATGCCTACCTACATTTTTTCAGACCAGGAGCAGACATGCATTTCATTCTGAAGAATGAAACTTAGGCCACAATCGAATGGGAAGATTGCAGTGGTACTTTCCTTTCAGTGCCTTCCCACATATAAATTTGGTGAATTTAACAGCATATCACTTTGTTTTTAAATATCGCTTGTTAGAAAAGGGCTAAACTTAACTTTATACATTCTGTAGTTTGATATGACAAATGTGTCCAAGTTATTTTTTAATATAATTTTGTTTCTAAGATACAATAAAAATATATAAAGGACCATGTAAGGAAACATAAGAAGCTAAGATGGAAGAAATGCATTCTGACCAAGTAAAACATGCATCTGGCCAAGTAAAAGAAGCCATTATATCCAAGAGTACATGTTGAAATTGGAAATGTCTATGTAAACTGTGGCATATAAATTTTTTCCTTAAAAAAGTACCTTCAATTTTTTTTTACTCAAACAGCTACTTTTAAAAAAATATGCAACTTTCCCCAATTTTTTTAAAATAAAATGCCACAATATATTGTCACTACTTCCAGCATACATTTAAATTTCTTAATTTTTTAAAAGATAGACTGGGTGATATGCATACAAACTTTCCTATAAAATCACCATCCAGGAGAGGATTATGACATGCTATTAGGCAACAGACTTAAAGCAGCATTATTGCTTTATCAAGGAAGAAATGATTAGGAGAAAAAAGTTAACTTCCAAGCTATGGACCAACTGTAATACATCTTGAAAATCCTAAATCACCTTCAGCAGATAATTAATGAAGGTAAACTAAGAATATATGATGTGAATTTTAAGAATATTTTAACTAAGGGAACTGGGATGGAATGGGAAAACTTTTTAATAAGATTACTCAGGGATCCGATGCTGAGTACACGTATGAGCAGTGCTGGCTTCAATAACAAATCAAGTTTTGTACTTTGTGTGCTAAGTGTGAGTATAGGTGGGCATGGGACTTAAAGGCTAAGGTAGAGGAGACCTACAGCATCTACTCCCATTTTGGGTAAAATTAACTGTTTAGTAACATGTGGTAGGCCACAATCCAATGGCATAGTTGGAAGACCTGAATCTGTTAGCTTACTAATAATTACATGGCAGGATACCTGCTGAGGTAATTAATAAACCTAGAATTTGCACACTGTAAAGCACTTTGGATTGACCAAAAAATCTCACAACTTGTTACAAGGAAGAATGAAAACTGACTTTTTAAATGATCTAAAAAGGATAATTTTAATAGTGGAGCTAATGCCTTCTCGTTTCTCTATTGTAATGGTTTAATGTCTTCGTGCAGAGCATGGCCCATCATCTAATCCCTGCTCTGGAACTTTAACATACTCTACATTGTAAAGCAATCCATTCACTCGGTCAATCAGCTGAGCTAAGTGCTAAACCAACAAATCATTAGTTATCAGAATGGATTGAGGAATTTAGTTCTTAGTTTTCTGATGGGAAAAGTAAAATGAAGTGCACCAAGAACTTTCAATGTTTATAAAAAGTCATTATTATATGGGCTTTTCTCCAGATCTATAATGCTGCTCTAACAAAAAATTCAAAATATGAGCAAGAGTATCAAAACCACAGTCAGGAATTAATAGATACTCCATGTTTGCCTTTTTAATTATAAATAAGAAAAAAGGTAATTGAATATCAAAAACTTTAACAGAAATGGAATCTATTAAATACTGACAGTAAGGTAGCTTTTAAAACTATCTTATATTAAAAGAAACAAAGGGGAAACAAAGGCCCCATCTAACATGAGAATACCTTTAAGGGAATATATTGTCTCTTAGAACTCCAACTATTGATATCTAGTTGCTTAAAATGTTGCTTCTGCCCCCACTTGGCAGAGCTTATTTATGACTTTTACTAATTAATTTTTGGAAAGGATTCCTATGAGGCGTAAATATGAAATATTGGAATTCAAAGGACTGACAGAATGAATTCATATTCTTACTCTTAACATCCCAAAATATGTGTCCTTAGATATGTATACTTACAAATTAAAATATGGATATCGTTGAAAAGAGGGAAATAGGTTGTCAATAAAATCCTTTGTCACATGATTTTTCTTCCCCTCACAAAAAACCTGCTCTTGAAACTTGAGTAAAATGATAAAAAGTTTGGAGTACTTTTGAAAGATTAACATAGCAAAAGAAAAAAGAGAAGCTACAGTGAAGCTGGGGATAAGCTGGGAATAAAGCAGTAATAAAATTCATTCAGTCTCCATATGGCACCAGAAGGCCTGAATCATAGCAGTGCTCACCCCCACCCCATGGTAAAAAAGAAAAACCCAAAGGAATCTGTATAGTAATTTGTTTAGAGCACTTTATTTAATATGCACTAAAAATATTTACTTCTTAGACAATTATATCAGATAATTTTCTGAGGAGTCTATAGAATGAACTGCTTAAGCTGAAATTTGTAAAAGGCAAAATGATCTGCCATAAATCTGCTGATGTCTGAAAAATATCTAATGGCAAAGTCTTCTATTTTGGTCACTTTATATTCTAATGTGTCCATACACAAGTAGGACTAAGATTTTTCATTCAACAAAAGAGAAGCCTGTACACAGTCTAGAACACACATGAGTCTGAGCATCACGTGAAGAGAAGAAAAACGAACCGGAGCCAAGCTAATTTCTCTGCGTCAGGTACTGTCATCAGGTAGTAAAGGTGGGTTTACTCCAAGAATCATTCAAGTGGGTATTGGCTCATTTTCAGGATTTACTTACAGGTCTCTTCTAAGTCATTTAAAGCCCCCAGTCCATGCGAATGTCCCACTTGGTGGACAGATGAGTAATCTAACCCCACCGGGTTTATTTCAATATTTTGATATTTCAATAATAAGCTGCTTCTGAAGATTTTTCGAGAAGTCTGTTCTCTATTAAAATAAGATAGAACCTCAAAATATGAATGTGAACATTAGAAATAGACAGCATATATTACAAATCCATTCTTGATAGGAACATTAGTAAGAATACACATTAGCTTAAAAAACAGGCTCAGCAAATGTTGCTGATCTGCCAGAAGTCTTAGTTCACTATTTACAAATAAGACAAAGTGAAATACAGAAAATTGTACACATTTGGTAGTTGACAAATTACTGTTTGCCAATAGTGGTCTATTGGAAAACTGGTATGAAGGAAGACTGGGTAAGAGCCAGCTGTCACCTTCTCAAATTTACATGTACAGAAAATTAATCTGAATAAACGTTCTGCCTTTCAAGGGAATATGTAAAATAAAATGATTGGGAAGTGTGATAGTTGAGAAGGGCTTTCTGGAAATGGCTATTGATCTGTATGATCCATTACTGAAGTTACCAGACACTCCAGTACACCACTGAAGCTGATTCAATGATCAATGGTCATTCCTGACCCTATAAAGGACCAGAAAATAAAACTACTGTTGAGTACTTTGAATCAATTGAAAACTAAGGCCCAATAGCATCAAAGTGAGAGAGCATACAGTGGCATGATTTGATGCATGTCTCCACTGACATTAAAGGAGAATCTGACCTACTCCGACTTTTCACTTAAAAAACCCAGCATGGTATGTGTGAAGAGGAGGCTTGTTTTAGTAACTGGGCACGCTAGCAAAGTAACACTCTATCAAGTAACACGAACGAGCCTTGCATACTTGCTTACATACCCAGTATTCTGAATCAATCAATAGCCATGATCATCTAAGTTTGCCATTTCTAATCAGAGAATCATCTTAATTCATAACAAATACTCAAATCGTTTCACTTTTGATTTTATTCTTAAAGTTCTCTTCCCCCTTCTTGATAAGAATGTTTTTGTGTCCATTATGCTCTAATACTGTATAAAATCTATCCGTTTCTTTAAGGAGGACCCACTGCAGGCAGGGTATTCCAGCGACAATTAGTTTTTTTTTTTTTTTGCTTTTGTTCTTTCTTCCTTTTTTAAAAACAATTGATTTGTGTCCACGTCATTTTACTTTATATGCACAGGCCTCTCATCTGACTTTAGACGTTTTCTGCGGGGTTGTACAAAGTCTTCATCAGAGTCCTCTGTTACCTCACCATCATCCTCTTCCTGTTCAAACTCTGGCAAAGGTGCGAAGGTCCTGTCTGAGTAGATCTCTGTGAGTTTATCTTCAAAGTACAATGCCACTGCTTTCCCTGCCTGAGCTACTTCTGAATCAGCCTGCAAGCAAAAGATAGGAATATTTACCTATTGATAATGCACATTCCTTCACCAAGTTTGCATGGTCTGAAAAGCTTACCTTCAAATTAATCTCTTGTGTGTCTGCATAAACTTGAACAACTTTCATCATCTAAAAAGGATACCAGAGTCAAAAAAAAAAGGGAAATTATAATCCTTTCTAAAGTTAAGAGACTGTATAGGATTGGTGACGATAGTCAGCCATACTAGGGAGAACAAATTGCTAAAACTAGATCAAGTGTTTTTTAGAATTCTACAGAGCACAGAACCACTTTCTTTACAAAGCCGTTAATAAAGCGCCTGTGAAACCTCATTAATAGTCTCATTTAAAACTGCCAAGGTCAATTTTAGTGAAAAATGGTCTAAATACATTAATCTAGGCAAAAGGAAAATATTTGTGAAACAACTGGTGAAAGAAATGCTGCGGCTTTAAAAAATGGTCACCTTTCACTCTCCACAAAACAATCCGAAGTAGTTTTTTTATGAAAATATGCTAATCACACATTATATATAAAGCAGGTAGAATGGGCCTTCTTGTACGTGAAAAAATATTCATTTGATAGTAATTAAACTGCATTAAAAATTAAGAAAAAAATTGGGATTCTGTATTTTTTAAGATTTGAGTTAATGAAATTTTACTAATTTTTTCTGTGGAACACTGCTCTAAAGATGACTAGATTTTTTTGTCTTATAAGAGTTTTTAGTATTAAAAATGCCACATGGATGCTCCTACACTCAGTTATCAGTAAACATGGATTTTCATCCAATTTCATTTTCTTCTCTTATAAGTGAAAAACCTTCCACAATAATTATGATTTGATTTTACCCAAAGATTGAAAAAATAAATCCCTTCACAAAGGTATCTATATTTCTCTTTAAATAGATATTTCATCTTTATTCTCAAGAATACATAAAGTTAATGTAAGTCATATTGCTGAAATCAGAAAACTCATCATTATATACTTTGTGCTATTATTTAAGATGAGCCATCAAAAATAAGCATGAGTTTAAGGCTGCATACTATGTGTTCAATAACACAATCTAAGAACACAGGGACAGATATATTTCCCACAAGCACCCCAATATGGGCTGCCTGTGATGACATTCCACCCAATTAATTAACTGTAGACTGCTTTTAATACTCAACATTATCTATAACTGATGTAGAAAAGAATATTCAATAATACACTTAATGTATGGTATTTAAGTTTATACTCCAAATTATGTATAGTAGACATTCTTCTCTGGAGCTGAGAATAAAATCAAATCACTTTTGAAAGGATGAAGCAGGAAAAAAATTATAATCAAGTTAGGTAATTCTTCCAGCAGGTAAAACAAAATTATAATAAACCAAGCAAATAAAAACTAATAAACCAATAATCTATAGGTTGGAAGCTAACATACTTCATTAAACCTTTCACAGTTCTTGAAGATCAAACGGACATCAGCCACAAAATCATCTGGGATTTGGTAATGCTGGGAATGTTTTTTCTGAAGCTTCTTTTTCACGGTGGATAAATCCATTGGTTTCTTTATAATTTTATAGTAGTTTGGTATCTAAAAAATAAATAAGGGCAGGTAAGAATTCTCCAAAATGTCAAGCTGTTTAATCTGAAAATATATATACAGCATATTAGTTACATCTGGGGTATGATGAATTATTTTAAGTCTCAATTATGCCATGAAAATCAAATGTTACAACAAGATATATGCTGGTCTCTATGGTTATTGGAATTCCCTGAGTTCCTATGATTTACGGGCAATCAGCAAAGGTTACCTACCAAAAGACTCAAGGCTGTATTTAGGCTCATTTGGTATTTTATGATTCATAAGTGGTTTTAGTATTTTTAAAGGAATAAAAATTTATAAAATACATTAATGCTATGATTATAATACAATGTCTATTTGAAAATACCACAGAAAATATAATTTATATCACAAAGAAGTGTTAGCAATACCGGAAGAGAGATTACCATAAAATTGATTACTTATTTAGTGTTCTGTCTCTATCCTTGGCCAAAAACTTTTACCCAAAAGATATAAGTGAACACAAAGATACAATTTAGGATTTCATTGTTGTTTTAAGTCAGGGTCTGCTATGCAGCCAGGTAAGCCTTGAAATCTACCTGCACAGCCTCCTGAGTATTGGGATTATAGGCGTCTTTGAAATTATTATTTTTGGCCTATGCAGTAAACAAGTCAATTACTATTTACTAGTCTGTAACAAACCTATAATGAATATCAAGTGGCTAGTAAAATGTATGTAGCATAATTTATCTTACTTATGAGAATCTCTGGTCTTTACAACACTTCAGGCTTTATACCTTAAAAAAAAATCTCTAGAACAAGTAACACTAATATGCAACATTTCTCTGGTTTTTCTTTTACTTTTTTTTTTTCCAATCGTAACTATTTGTGAAAAGAGGGTGTATAGACACAAAACCTTAGCAAGCCCCGGGGATTCCCTGTCCCCTCCTCCTAGCACCTGGCATTTTACATGGGAATGAGGGATCTGAACTCAAGTCCGTGGGGGCTGGAGAGATGGCTAGGCAGTTATAGCATTTGCTTGAACCCAAGTCCTCATGCTTGCATGGCAAACACATTCCCTACCTTCACTTTTTAACAAAATTATTTATTTGCACACAGACAGAGAGGGGAGAGGGAGAGAAAGAGACAAAGAGGGAAAAGGCACTCTAGGACCTCTATCCCATATAAATGAACCCCAGATACATTCACTACGTTGTGCATCTGGCTGTGTGTGAGCACTGGGGAATCAAACCCAGGTCATTAGGCTTTTCAGGCAAGTACCTTAACTGCTGAGCCATCTCTCCAGCCCTACCTTCACTTTCTGAGACAGTCTTGCTACTCTTGCCTAGGCTGAGCTGGCCTCAAAATTGTGATTCTCCTGCCTCGTCCACCTAGGTACTGGAGTCATAAGCATGCATTTCTGAAATTACAACTTTAACAAATGAATCTCACATTCATTTACTAATAGTTTATTAAGGTTTCTCATTAAAAATGTAGCTCAATACCACGAATGCATCCCAAAAATTCAATCTCTAATATAACCCCCACATACATAGGGAGGGAGGTAGAGCGAGGGGGAGGGAAGGAGGGAGAGAGAAACAACCTGGTTAAATAATAACTACTTAACTATAAGGTACTATGTAAGCATTTTATACTGGTTATCCTCAGAACAAGTATAAAATGCTTACACAGTATCTTATAGTATTGGCATTCCCACTGAGATCAGGCACAAGACAAGGGTAATCATTCTCCCACTCCTATTCAACATAGTGGTTGAAGTCTTAGCTAGAGAAATTAAGGAAATAAATATATATATATATTATCCATATATACACACACATATATAAATGATATGAAGGTAAAGGATCCTTATTTGCATAATATACAATTCTATACATGAGACTCTAAAAAAAAACTTCTAGACCTGATAAAACACTTCTAAAGTGGCAGGATATAAAATTAACATAAAAAATCAGTAGCTTTCCTATACAGACATATTGAGAAAGAAATAACAACCCCCTTCAAAGTAGCCTTAAGAAACAAAGAACACCTTGGAATAAACCTACCCAAGGAAATGAAAGACCTTTACAATGAAAACTTCAAAATACTAAAGAAAGAAATTGAGGAAGACACTAGAAGACGGAAAGACCTCCCATGTTTGTGGATTGGAAAATTATAGTGAAAATGGCCATTTTACCAAAGGCAACCTACAGGTTCAAGGCAATCCCAATCAAAATTCAGCATCATACTTCACAGAAATAGAAAAAAAAAAAATCCTAAATTATATGGAAGTGAAAAAGAGCCCAGAAAGCCATACTGAGAAAAAAAAAAAAAAAAACGCAGCAGGTATCATCATACCTGATTTCAAGTTACACTACAGAACCATAGGTAATAAAAACAGCATCATACTAGCACACAACCAAATATATAGATCAATGCAATAGAATAGAGGACCCAGGTATCAGCCCATGCAAGTACAGCAATATGGTTTTGATAAAGATGCCAAAATACATACTAGAAAAAAGAGAGCATCTTCAGTACTAGGAAAACTGATATCAACATGCAGAAGAATGAAGCTAGATCCTTCTCTCTCATCCAGAACTAAAATTACCTCCAAATGGATCAAAGACCTGGATGCAAGCTCTGAGACTCTGTAACTGCTAAGGGAGAAAAGAGGGGAGAGTACATACACAAGATAGGCCTAGGTGAAGACTTTCTAAATAGGACCCCAGTCACTCAGGAAATAATACAAACAACTGACAATCAGGATCTCATGAAATTAAAAAGCCTTTGTAAAGGGAAACTGTCGATCAGGTGTAGATGTAACCTACAGAATGGGAGAAAATCAGTAGATTTGACAGAATATAAAAAGAACACAAAAATTAACCATCAAGAAAACGAAAAACTCATTCTCAAAGGAAGAAATATAAATGAGTAATATTTTAAATGGAGGGGCTGGAGAGATGGCTCAGCAGTTAAAGGTGCTTGCTCCCCAGTACCCAGGTAAAGTCAGATGCACAAAGTGGCACATGCATCTGGAGCTTGTTTGCAGCGGCAGGAGGGCCTGGTGTGCCCATACTCTCTAACAGATAAATAAACAAACAAATATTTAAATGGAGATGGCTCATTAGATAAAGCGCTTGTCACACAAGTTATGAATACCCAAGCTTGAAACCCCAAGCCCCACATAAAAAAACTGGACATTTTGGTGGGCATTTGTAATCACAACCATGCCTATGGGCAAGAAGGGAGGTAGAGTCATGAGAGTCCATCAGAACCTGGGAGGCCAGCTAGCCTGGCAAAACAGTAGTAAAGAAGGTTTACCCTACCTCAAAGGAGGTAGAAGGTAAGGACTGACACCTGAAAATTGTCCTGATACGTGCCACAGCGCACACACACAACAAATACTGGTGAGGATGTAAAGGAATTGGGAACCTTGATTCACTGTCAGAGGGAATATAAACTGGCATAAATTGTAGAAATCAGTGATAGAGGTTCCTCAAGATGATAAAAATAGAATTATGGTAGGATTCTGCTATAACTCTCCTAGGCATATATATATCCAAAAGACTCTATATCCCACTACAGAGATTGTACATCCATGATCACTGTTGCTGTATACACAAAATAAAAACCCCAACGCCAGAAGCGAGCTAGCTCCCTATAAGCTGTGGCCAAGGAGGCTATCGAAGATCCTAAAACAATACAGGCTATTGCCACTGCTCTTTGAGTGACCACTAAAACTAGTTGGCAAATCCCTATTGTTGTAGACATCCTATGCTTTGGTTATAGGACAACAAAAATTAAGCTGGAGCTGAGCTAGAAGTTTCTTCCCTGATAAGAGTACCAGAAGGAGCTATAGAGACTGCTGGAGGAGAAAAGTTAACGGTCTTACCCAGCTGTTGACTATATGTGCTCCACAATCAACCTGCCAGACAGAAGTGCCATTGGTGAAATAGTGACATGACTTGGAATAATCAACTACCTTTTGATTTTATCTGAGGTCCATTCCACAGGATGAAATCCACGCCCGGTACCATAAACCTGGTCAAAATCCCCTGGTTGGTTATAGGCCCTATTTGGGGAACCTACTATTGTTGTCATGCTAAGTGGACAGGTATTCAAACTACTTTCTAAGTGCATATATTTATACCCATAGATTAATGGTCCTATCAGCTTCAATCACAGAAGTTTCTTTTTACAGTGGGCAAAGGCTAATACAGACATGCATAGCTTGTAAATATACTAAGAATAAATTAATGTGTGCTCAGCCCTAAATGGGAATCTTATTAACCCCTCCAAAGGTTAATGAGAATCATTGAAGAGGAGGTGAAAAGAATGTAAGAGCCAGAAAATGGGGAGGAGTGCTGTTTAGACAGGACATGGCCATTACACTTATAAACTCGTTAACAGTTATGGTTTCCTGCATAAGACTGAGCTCATATGGATGATGGAGGGACTCATTATATCCCACTTCTCCCCGAGTAGCTACTGATAGTTAATGACTGCTGGGGGGAAGGGGTAGTCATTTTCTTCAGAGGCTACACCACTGGCATGTTGTCCATAATCCAGTAAATGCCTATACTCAAGTAACAACCCTAATTGAACTCAGTGGGTCCACCCTTCAAAAAAGAAATGAACCATGCACCACTGGAATGCTTTCTTAAAAGACCTTTACAGCTAAAGAACACCTACATTGGTGGAATTCAAGAGGAACTTGCCTGCCAGAAAAATATAAAAAACAACCCCCCCCCAAGAAATTAGCAAGGGAAAAAGAAAAGAGAATAGCGTGACTACCTCTCAGAGAAAACAAGGACTCTGAAGAGGCAGCCAATGAGATGAAGTCCATGCAAACAAGAGAAAAATGATGATGGACTCTTCAGGCAACCTGGGTGCATTACCAATGGTATGCATCATCAACTCTAAACTCAGAATTTCTCAGTAACTAATCCCTACATGAGTTATGACTTATCCTTGTGAAACAGTCTATTATAAACTTTAGTGTTCAGCTCAACTTAGTGTGATGTTTTAGAGCCATTCTTTAATGATAAAATGGTAACCATAAAAAAAAAAAGACATGAAAGTAAGGAAGGGGATTAGTTGGGAAGAAG
Source organism: Zapus hudsonius (assembly GCA_004024765.1). Taxonomy (NCBI): domain Eukaryota; kingdom Metazoa; phylum Chordata; class Mammalia; order Rodentia; family Dipodidae; genus Zapus; species Zapus hudsonius. The sequence goes on along the minus strand of PVHP010015678.1, from coordinate 14,136 downwards.
GGTTAGCAAGAGTGGAAGAGGATGAGACAAGTTAATGTGGGGCTAAGATGATCAGATACATTATACACATGCATGAAACTGTAAAAAATAAAAAAAGGGAGGAAAGGTATCAGAAAACGTTAACTCTTGGGAGTGGTTGATGAGCTTATGAAGCCTGAATTTGAACACAAGCCCTAAGGCCAGAGCTCGTACTCATGTATTATATGAGACCTCTTTACCTGGAGGCAGTAATAATACAGTGTGCAACTTACCGAAACAGGGACAGGCTCCTGGAATTCAATACTTAACTCATGGCAATAGAGGTAAAGCAGAAGACGTTCACATTTCTGGAACCCAAAAAGAAGAAAAAAAAAAAAAACATATAAAAGTCTGCTTTTTTATCCTCTCTAGTAAGGCATTTTTAAGAGTAAGAGTATTACTACAAAATATTATTAGAACAAACAGCAGCCTTCCATAGAAGAGCTATCTAACAAAATACATATACTAAAAAGTAAACCATCAGCCAGGTGTGGTGGCGCATGCCTTTAATCCCAGAACTTGGGAGGCAGAGGTAGGAGGATGTCCGTGAGTTCGAGGCCAGCCTGAGACTAGAGAGTGAATTCCAGGTCAGCGTGGACTAGAGTGAGACCCTACCTTGAGCACCCCCCCCAAAAAAAAAGATTTCAGAAATCATTCATATACCATCATATGATGAGATTATAGAGTAATCATGTGTATCAAGTCATGTGTACATTACACAAGAAGAAAACCAGGATGTATAGGCTGACCAAAGAACCCCTATTAACAGATCAATCTGACACTTACCCTTTGGTCCACCGGGCTTAAGCCCTGTGCAGTTTTTCCCTTCTTACTGTGTTGCAAATTATCACAATCATATTCGACTTCTGGCTTCCCAATGTCTCTGCAGAATGTGCATATCCAATCCCCACTACAAGGGAAACAGGCAGTTAGTCCATGGAATTACAGCAGAGCCTGCTCCTTAGCTGCAAGTCAGGAAGTTCTATACTCGCTAGATATCTTAAATTTGTATGGTGAGCTCTCTACAACTTTTCCAATCATCCATCAAATGATCACCTTCTAAAAAACTGTAAAATGGCATTTCTGCTTTAATCACCAGTCTGTTCATTGCAACAGCTGACAATCAGTATCTATAACTAAATGCCCAATAACAATTCTCTCTCTAAAAGTACCCATTTTACCATCACACGGACTTAACTCCTGAGTAAGAAAACAGAGGATATGGAATTTCTCAGGTATATTATGACATTTATTAAATATGCCAACAACAAATCAGTCTTTTTTTCACAGCCACCCAGAAGACTGAGTATACAAACACACACAAGCACTGAGCACATAGACTTACACTTTTCTTTTCTTTCTTTCTATCTATCTATCTATCTATCTATCTATCTATCTATAATTTGTTTATGTTTTTTTGGGGTAGAGTCTCACTCTAGTCCAGGCTGACCTGGAATTCACTATGCTGTCTCAGGGTGGCCTCGAACTCATGGCAATCCTCTTACCCCTCTGCCTTCTGAGTGCTGGGATTAAAGGCTTGCGCCACCACGCTCAGCTGGACCTTCATTTTTTATCTTTTAACACTGATAAAGACTATAGTTTGTTTATGTCAGGATTTCTGTCAAGCTACAAATTCCAAAATGATTTATTTGTATCTATCTTCTCTCCCTGTCTATATATAGATATTTAAATATACAGTGATAAAGAAATCCTCATGTAGATAGATAAATCCTCAATCTAGGGATTATATGACTAATCTGTGTCAATAGTTTATAATACCTTCCAAAGCATTGTCTTTAAAAGAAAGCAATCATGACTAAAATCACAATGTGATAACATTACTATCCAAAAAAAGAGAAAAATATTTCATGAAAAGCCTTAGTTTTAAGACCAGAGTGTCAATGCTTTACTTTTCTGAAAGAGTAAAGAAAAGGAATCCCTGTATCTTAGTTCAATAGCAAATTACTAGACCTACTAAGAATTAGGTGGGAATTACAACTCCACATCTGCTAGTATTCAGAGCCAGTAAATTGACTCTTTTCAAAAGAATCATTAATCAACTAAATTACTGATTCTCAGGAATCAGAGAAAAGTGTGTCTGCTCATCAAGTAACATTTGTTTCCATTTAACAAGAAACTTGGGGGCCACAGATGACTCAGCTATTAAAGGTACTTGCTTGCAAAGCCCACTGGCCAGTGTTCAATTCCACACCCACCCATGTAAAGCACGAAAGGCATTTGGTTTTGGTCCATAGCGAGAAATACTGACATGCATTGACACACATGCATACACATAATAAATAAATAACTTAAAATTTGAAAAAAATAAAAACAGTGCAGGGAGAGCTCAGTGATAGAGTACTTGCCTACTGTGATGGCTATGTTTTGTTGTCAACTTGATCTTTTTAGCAATCTTGGGTGGGTCTCTGAGGTTGTTCACAGGAAGGCAACCTCTCAGTAGGGGGCAGATGTAAGGAAGCTCAGGGAAGATAGAAATGAACATCCCTTCCTGGGAGGGCAGTGCAGGAAGGAAATTCCAGAGACTCAGGGAGTCAACAAGTCTGGGAAAGGAGGGCAAGACCCTGCCCTGAGGCTATATATAAAGGGGAAAGGAGAAAGAAATCTCTCTTTCTGCCCCTTGCCTGTTTGCTGTTGTATGTGTGGTACTGGTGATGGGTTTCTCTCTCTCTGCTTAGACCTAAGAAAGGGGAGGGCAGCCTCTTTCACTATTATGGAACTTCCCCTAGCTCTGTAGCTTCAATAAATCCTTTCCTCCCATAACTGTGCCTGGTTTGGAGATTCATTCCAGCGGTGTGTGGCTAACTGTATGACACCTAGCATGGGCAAGGCCTAGGTTCTATTCTTAGCATAGCAATAGATAAATTTAACAAGGGGTTAAAGAAGAAAGCAAAGAGATGGCTCAGCAGGTAAGGCACTTGCCTCCAGTGCCCAAGGCCCCGGGTTCAATTCCCCAGGACCCACATAAGCCAGACCCACAAGGTGGTGGCCTGGTGCACGTGCTCTCGCTCTCTCTCTCTCTCTCTCTCTCTCTCTCTCTCTCTCTCTCTCTCTCTCTCTGCTTGAAAATGAATAAAATATATATATAAAAAAAAGAAAGCAAAGAAAGAAGCACAGCTGGAGGTAAGGGTGCATGCCTGTCACCCCACCTACTCGAGAGGCTCTGGCAGGTGGACAGGGTTCAAAGCCAGTCTTGGCAACTTAATAAGACTGTCAAAATAAAAAGGCTGTGGAGTATCTCAGTGGTAGAGCCTTTGCCTAGCATATGTGAGGCTCTAGGTTCAATCATTATTGGGGTGGAGGAACAGCTGAAATCACTCTGAGATGAGAGACTATGAATATAAAACCGCAGGGAAGATCAGAGCTCTTCTAAACCAAGTCCTGCTGCTGCAGACTCATCTGTGAATCTCTCAAACTTACTTAATGTGTGTGGTTCTACCTTAGCCCAGTATTTACTCTATAGTTTATAAACTGGTAGTCTGAGTTTGCCTGGGGCACTCACCTATATCTGCTTTAATCAATGCTTGTAACTACATTTAATAGTCTCTGGGTCACACCATCTGAAGACAGAGCCCATCCTCTTATCTTTACCACATCCTTTTCTCATTACATAAAAAATTTGCTAATAACTATCCATTCCAAAGTTAATGAATATGACATTACTATGCTGGAAATAGTGGCTGACAAATGTAAGCCTAACACTAAAAGACAGAAGGAGGATCATGAGTTCAAGACCAGCCCAGGCTACACAGTGAGACCCTATCAAAGAAAGAAAAATGGGGCTAAAGAGATAGCTTAGTAGCTAAAGGTGCTTGCTTATAAGCCTGGAGGCCCAGGTTCAATTTCCCAGTACTCATGCAAAGCCAGATGTCAAAATGGTACGTGTCTAGTTTATTTGCAGTGACAGGAAACCCTGCCACATCCATTCTCTCTATGGGCAGGGCAGGGCAGGGCAGGGCAGGGCAGGGTGAGAGGGGGTTGGGAGGGAGGGAGGAAGAAAAGAAGAGGGAGAGAAAGAAAAAAGAGAAAAAGAAGGTGAGAAAAAGGGAGGGGAAAAGGAGGGAGAGGGGAAGAAAAAGGGAAGGGAGGGGAGAAAGAAGAAAAGGCTATTTACTTTGAATAATTTTTCTGTTCTATGTCTAAATTTGAAAGTAACAAAATCAATTATTTCACTGGTACCTTGGAAAGCTAAGAAGTGTTGGAACATGACAAGTTAGGTGAAAGACCTTTGGACATTTTTCACAGCACAGAAGATCCCCTCCATTTTGGCAGACAGCACACCAGTCTTCGTTTGGGTCATCATCTTTGTTGTTGCCATCCCCTCCAATCCTTGCCGACCTGTGTATGAGGCTTCTGACTGGAGATTTTCCATTAACTAGGCTAGTAAGCCCTGACTGTTTACAGCTTTCATTCATATCTGTAGGTTCAGTTTTCACGTGGTTCTCCAGGCTTGCTAGTGTATCCAGCTCACTCTCTAGATGCAGGTTGGTTGAGAGAGGTGGTGTCAAGCTACTCTCAGGACTGCTTAACTACAACAAAACAAAGATAAATTCTTGAAAAATCATTTAATCTTTACTGTCTGCAGTGTATATAAAAGATCGTGTTAATATACACTTATTAACAGAACTTAAAATTATTTTGTAAATCATATTGACATATTTTTAAAAGAGGGTTGGAGAGAAGGCTCAGCAGTTAAGGCACTCACATGTAAAGCAAAAGGACCTGAGTTCAATTCCCTAGTACCCACATAAAGCCAGATGCACAAGGTGGTGCATGCTTCTGGAGTTCGTCTGCAGTGGCTAGAGGCTCTGGCATGCCCATTCATTCTCTCTCTGTGTCTCTCTCACACTCTCTCAAATAAATTAAGAAAAAAATTCCCAAATTATTGAGATATACTAATTTGATTTTAGGGAGTTTGTCTAATATTAGTTAACTCAATACCATTATATAGCATTTGAGAAGTATTTTGTAACAATTTTCTGCCTACCATCCTATTAATGTAGGCAGTTATGACCATGTAAAACAGACCTGTTGTCACCCTTTATGAGAAATGACATTGTTACAAACAAAGTTAAATCTGTTGGTCTCTAACCTCTATCTGCTACAGTGAATATAATAATAGCTTGAGATTCCTATATTGCCAATAATGTAGAAATAGAAAGTAGGACTTTGGGCAGGAAGAAAAAAACAAAATCTGAAATGTCCAAATGAAAATGGGCTTGGATCTTTATACATTCTAGGCTATAAATTTTATAAAATATTCTACCCAAGGAACTCTAAAATGGTTAACAGTTTATAAACCAAAAAGGCAATTTTCTCATCACAGTTTGTGATCAATAAATGCTCAAATGAACAATGTTAATGCTGAGCTCTTAGATCACGGACAATTGCTAAGGCTCTGTTGCCTGAGATTCCATGTGAATAACTGAGATGATTAATAAATTCCAAACCAGATAAAACAAAATTTAGGGCTGGGGAGAGATGGCTCAGCAGTTAAAGGCATTTGTCCTTAAAGCTTGCCGGCCTTGATTCAATTCTCTAGTACCCACATAAAGCCAGAAACACAAAGTGGCATGTTCTCCCCCTCCACCCCCCCCACTCAGCCATGTTCTTTCTCTCTGCCCCCTTCACAAGTAAATTTTAAAAAAAAACAAACTTTAGCATCATGAACTAAATAAATACAAATTCAAATGAGTACTCCATGCAAGTTGTCTTTTCTGATTAGTTTCAGCTGACTCAGACTAGTTAGAAAAAGGGGTAGTTGGATCGTTTCAGGCATAATAATTGAAAGACATTTATTTAAAAATCCCTAGAACATATACTTAGTCATATTTACTGAAATGGAAGATCAGTGAAGTGAACTAGCAGGAGCTTACCATGCAGGCACTCCTCCTACCATCCTCTGTCTTTTCTTGTTTCACAGCTCCTGAAAAGCTACATATTTCATCTTCAGTCCCAGGTTCTTGTTTGACCTTCACTTGATCAGATTTGAAACTAAGACCTGTCTTCTCAGCAGTTCTTCCTGATGACCCACAGCTAATAGGAAAAAGCATATGAAGGTCACGTGCATGACTGTATGACAAAATAAAAGTATTATTTAATAAAGAGGAGATAAGGGACAACAACCTCAAAGGAGAGGGCATCTCACACCATAGTTCGGAGGAATATGATACAAGCTTAGCTTCAAATCTCTTAAACTTTCAGAAGACCCTAAAAATTCATTTCTCAGGCCAGTACTAGCTGAGAATCCCTTGCCTAAAAAGCTTGGGATAGTGTTTTCAGATTCTTAACTATTTGTATAAACAGGGTGAGCTGTCTTAGGATAGGGCCCAAGTAAAAACATTAAAGTCATTTGTGCTTATAAATAGCCTGAAGTTAATTTTGTACACAGTATTTAAAAAAATATTTGCAAGGAGGGGGATGAGTGCTCTAGGGCCTCTTACCATTTATATGTGACACTCTGTGCATCTTGGCTTTACATTGGTACTGGGGAATCAAACCCAGACTGTCAGGCTTTGCAAGCAAGCATCTTAACCACTGAGTCATCTCTCCAGCCCTTATACACAATATTTTAAGTACAGCCAGCATTTTTACTATAACCTGCCACATGAAGCAAGGTATGAATTTTTCCAATCGTGGCATGGTACTAATGCTCACATTTTAGAGCAATTTAGATTTCAGGTTAGGGAAGCTTAATTTATAGTATAAAATGTCAACGACTACCTCTCTTTATAAATACAGTTTTAAACAGCTAAAGAAAACAACATCAGCAGAAGTGGTTTATGAAACCTGTAAGAAAAGGTTGTTTTGGGTTTTAGAGGGAGATTGAAAAAGAGGAAAATGAGTAGCCAACAAGCTGGTATAACCCTATTGATATCAATACACTAGTAAGAGAACAGTGACTAGTTCTACCAAAAGCACAAAGAAAAATTCCTGTTCCAACAAGTAACTGATAAAGACTGTATGACTACTCTGAGTATGTCCTCACACAGCTTTTTATTCTTCTAAAAGTACTGATTATATAATGTGCCATTATAAAGTCAATCAAGTATTTAACAGGTTCACTCTTCAGAAACCCCATTCTCCCCCACACACATACACATTATCTAGTACCTTAGTTAAAACTTAGAAAAATCTGTATTTGTGCTTAATTACAGTCAGTTCCTATTGTATTTGGTCTTAAAAAACATGAACTCCTATTTCTTAGTTCTATCCACTGGAAAGCCTAATAACAATTAGAAAGCAGTGAGTGTCCCTAGAATCTAGAAGAACATTAAAAATGTGTTGAGGTACAAGTTCATAAAAGTAATAATAAAGTTAACTGGCGCCAGGCGTGGTGGCGCATGCCTTTAATCCCAGCACTCGGGAGGCAGAGGCAGGAGGATTGCCGTGAGTTCAAAGCCACCCTGAGACTACATATGAATTCCAGGTCAGCCTGGATTAGAGTGAGACCCTACCTCGAAAAACCAAAAGGAAAAAAAAAAGTTAATTGGCTACCTTTGGAAGGTACCAGGAATCAATTATAATGAAAGATGATAAACTGAATTAACCTTGCCCTCCCTATAATTAAACATTGATGACAGATTCTCTTTACAGAAACTAATAAACAAAGGAAAATGATAACACTTTAACCAGTAAATAAATTAATAGTTAATAAATAATCATCGATAACCACCATCCGTAATAAACAACCCTAATTATATTTTATGTGCCTCTGATGGCAAGCATACAGTTCTTACCTTTCCTTCTTCCAAATTAAACATGAATTTGACCAAACCTTTGATCTAAATGCCAGTATAGACCAAAAAAAAAAAAAAAAAAGGCAAAGTATATAAATAACAACATTGGGGGAGGGAGGGAAGAAAAGAGAGAGAGAGAGAGAGATATTCTACAAAAGAACCTCATCTTCAACCAAAAAACGTATACTCCAGTAAACCTACCTGTTGATGGCAATAGAGTCAAAGAAATCACGATACTCACCTGCCTCGACTGCCAGTGCTAGATGTACTAGGTGGTCTCACGGGTGTGTGAGAATTGGATAAACCTAAAAAATAGCGAATTCAAGCTGAGTACCAATACATTTAGGAATGTTTAGAATGTGACTATTATACCCCAACTTGTAATTCTTTCAAGTTAGAGGCAGTTGCCAGGTCAGAGATGGTGTATATAATTATTAGCAAGCACCAATGCTTCTTTAAACAGAGCCAAAATCCCCTCAGAATCTTCAGAATGTCCACTCAACAACTAGATCAAGAAAAGCTCTCTGTCATTGCCCCTGGAAGTCCCTCACAAAATCTTCCATGTAATGCCCTTTACCCCCCCCCTTTTTTTTGAGACAGGGTCTCAATATGTAGCCAAGGTTGACCCTGAACTCTTGACTTTCCTGTTTGACCTATGAAGTGTTGGGATTACAGGTGTATGACCACAAGCCAAACATTCATTCTTTTCAAAATACTGGAGTAAATTTCATTAAGTCTCAAAAATTATATAATGCAAAAAATGTTAAGTGATATACCTTGTGTAAAACTCTTCTTTTATGAATAATGAAATGGTTGATTTTAGCTGGTAACACTTAAGCTACATCATACAAATGTAGTCCAGAGCCAGACATGGTTCAGAAACATTATTCAGCACTCAAGAGTCTGGGGTTAGAGAGACCCTAAATGTTGGAGGCTAGCCTGGACTACATCCTAAGTTCCAGGCCAGCCTGAGCTACAGTGTGAGACCATGTCTCCAAAAAATAAATAAAAACAAATTATAAACACATACTCATACTCCATAACCACTTGTGCTTGGCACTGCTCTAATTATGATTTTAAAAAAGTACAGTTGTGGGACACAGAAATCAAGCTGCAACTGAGCTAGAAGCTTCCTCCCTGTTGGCTACATTTCACAGTGCAAGAAGGCACTATGCCAGCTGCTGGAAAAGTAAAGTCATCAATAGTCTTACCCAGCTATGAACCATGTATGTTCCAAAACTGACCTGCCAGGCAAGATGTGTCCACTGTGCAATAGTAACTGTTATGGGAGCAATCAACTGGGTTTCTGACTGTGTCAGAAGCCCACTCTACAGGAGGGAATCCATACTTATAAATCTGGTTAAAAGCCTATGGCAAGGGAGATCATAGAGGCAAACCTACTACTGTCCTTATGCTAAATGGACAGGTTGTCGTTTCTAAATAATTATGTTTATGCCCGTAGATTAGTGCTCCTATTAGCCTCAATCATAGAAGCTTCTTTTTTCAGTGGGCAGAGGCTAGTGCAGAAAGCATCACTGGCACAAGAGCTAAGAGTAAGTGATTAATGTGGTGCTTAGCCCTAGACATCAACTTCAGCCCCTATCCCCAGTAAAGGTCAGAGAACATAAGCCAGAGGGGGTGGAAAGAATGTAACAGCCACAGGATGAGGACAAATGCTGAGGAATACCCTTTTTCTAAACAAAATACAGCTGTTACACTTCATGAATTCATAGCTAGTGTGGTTTCCTATGTAAGATTGTGCCTATCAACGTTCCATGATGGATAGAGGGCTTATATGAGACCCCACTCCACCCAGAGAACACTGGCAGTTAATGGTTGCTGGGAGAGGGGGAGAGAGGGAGAGTCATGTTCTTCAGTAGTGTAGCTACTAGTGAGATGCCCAGATTACAGTAAGTAATTCCCCACCCATGCTTCTGTAAGCAACCAAACAACCTTAATTGAACTCAGTGGGAGACAGGCAGACAGACAGGCAGACAGACTGAAAGTAGGAAGGAAAAAGGAGTTTAGTGGGATTGAGAGGGTTTGAAAAAAGGAGGTCAATGAGGATGTATATGGATATATGGTGATGTTACATTATATAAAATGTATAAATTTATCAAAAATGAAAGGGTTGGAGAGATGACTCTGCGGTTAAGATGCTAGCCTAATGACTCAGGTTTGATTCCCCAGTACCCACATAAAGCCAGATGTCCAAGTGGTTCATGTAATCTGGAATTAATTTGCAACAGTTGGAGGCCCTGGTGTACCTATTATGTTCCTCTTCTATCTCTGCTTGCAAATAAACATTTTTTTCTTTTAAAAAAAAGTGATTTCAAAAAAGCAAATTTAAGTTGTTTTTTTTTCCCCCCAAGGTAGGGTCTCACTCTAGCCCAGGCTGACATAGAATTCACTATGTAGTCTCAGGGTGGCCTTGAGCTCATGGCCATCCTACCTCTTCCTCCCTAGTGCTGGGACTAAAGGCATGTGCCATCACGCCCAGCTCTAAATTTAAGTTTTTATTTACTATTACAATTTGATAATTCACTTGCTTTTCCTCAATCTTATTCAACAATTTTTCAATATTTTGTAAGTGTTTTAAGGGCTGGAGAGATGGCTCAGCATTTAATTAAGGTGCTTGTCTTCAGTGCCTAAGGACCTGGGTTCAATTCCCCACTACCCACTTAAGCCAGATGCACAAAGTGGCGCATGCCTCTGGAGTTTGTTTGCAGGGGCTAGAGGCCCTGTCAGGCCCAAAATCTATCTATCTGTCTGTGTCTGTCTCTGTCCGTCTGTCTGTCTCTGTTTCTCTGCTTGCAAATAAATAAAAATAAAATACTTTGTTTTTAAAAAGTGTTTTAAGCTGGCCAGTAGGCTCAGTTGGTTAGAGTGTGATGCTAATCAAAAGAACCCTTCCAGTGATCATCTGCATTATAAAATATAAGACACAGAAAGTAAATGCACTTCAAACCCACCAATAAATGCAGGGGGTTGGATATATTAACATTTTCAACCATGTGTCAAACATGTTCCACTGGCTGTGTGCATGCCAGAATGGCTATGAGTACTGCTCAACACTTCAAAATTTTTAAAATTTATTTACTTATTTGAAAGGAGAGATAGAAAAGAGACAGACAGAGAGAATGGGCATGTCAGGGCCTCCAGCCACTACAAATGAACTCCAGATGCATGTACCACTTTGTACATCTGGCTTTTTACATGGGCACTGGGGAATCAAACCCAGGACATCAGGCTTTGCAAGCAAGCACCTTTACTGCTGAGCCATCTCTCCAGCCCTCAACACATTTTTAGATAACAGTATCATGCCACAATGTCAAAAGGTTGAACTCCCCTGGTAGGCTATATTTAAGGTTTTTACTTATTTTTGAAGCAGGGTCTCTCTCAAGCCCAGGCTAACTTGGAACTCACCACGCCTGGAGACAGGTATATATTTAACGTCACTTCAGGTAGCTAAAAACTATCAACGTTATTTGAACAAAAGGGAAAGGAAGTCAGGTGTGGTATTCTAGTGACAGTCCCAGCACTCAGAGAGGCTGAGGTAGGAGAATCATGAGTTCAAGACTAGCCTGGGGCTACAAAGTGAGTTCCAGGTAAGCCTAGGCTAGTAAGACCTGCCTCACAAAAGCAAAGAGAACAGCAAAGGGAAAGTTAAACAACCTTCTTCTTACTGAGGTTAATTTGTGAATTAATTTGGCTAGGACATAGTATTCAGCTTTCTGACCTGACACCAGTACATATGCTATTTGTGAAAATAACATTTAAAACAGTAGAGCTTGAGAACAGCAGATTATCCTCTACAGTGCAGTTGGGCCTTATTTAACTAGATAAAGACATTGTGAAGTTGGAGCTATTAATAGCCTCCTCTTTCTGGACAGGAATTTTGATTCAGACTCGACTAGAACTCTTCCGTCCCTCTCCAGCCTGTTAGTATGCCCTGCAGATTTTGGACTTACCAGTACTCACACAATCACATAAGCAGATGAGCCAATCCCTTAATATAGTTCCCTTCTCCTGTCCATCCTTCCCACTACCTCACATACATGTGTGTGCGTGTGTATGATACACATCTCCACACGTACCTCTCCTCTTGTTTCTGATTTGTTGGAAAACCCTAACGGATATAAATACTAAGAAACATTTTTCTCCTTAAGGTGTTAAAGAAATGAAGCGGGCTGGAGAGATGGCTCAGCGGTTAAGGCACTTGCCTCCAGTGCCTGAGGCCCCAGGTTCAATTCTCCAGGTCCCACATAAGCCAGACCCACAAGGTGGTGGCCCTGGTGTGCTTGCGCTCTGCGCTCTCTCTCTCTCTCTCTCTCTCTCTCTCTCTCTCTCTCTCTCTCTCTCTCTCTCTGCTTGAAAATGAATAAAATATTAAAAAAAGAAATGAAGCAATATTCCAAAACAAAAATGTGGTTTACCTGAAGATCCTGGAGATAAAGCAGAGGGTCCTGGGGAAGGATTCATGGTACTTGTAGGCTGTGGGGGTAGGTGGCTGCCTGAGATGTATCTACTTAGTAGATTATCTAAACTACTCGAGCCAGCATCTTCCAACTAAAAAGGGGGAAAAAAAGAGATAAATTTGGTTTGACTAAAGCTGAGGAAAAATTAATTTTGTAAGTGTTCCTATTTATACTTATAGTTTATTAATATACAGTATCAAGTTCAACTTGTTTCTTAGGCTCTTCTGAAAATCTATATAGCACAGAGTTTATGTGGCTAAAACTATGATTTATATTAAGCAACAGATACACAGCTGCATAAGATAAACCTAATGATCCACTAAATCTTATGTTTGTTTACAATAATAGTTCTGATATTCTGGTACTTCTTCCATTTTTTTCTCCCCTTTTTTTGTAAAATTTTTCAAGGTAGGCTCTTACTGTAGCCCAGACTGACCTAGAATTCACTCTACTCAAGGCTGGCCTGGAACTCATGGTGTTCCTCCTACCTCTGCCTTTTAAGTGCTGGAATTAAATAAAGGCGTAAACCACCATGCCAGGCTTTGATGCTCTGGTACTTATACCTCCTCAAAATTGCTGGATACTAGTACTAGTAAAGTACTAGATCCTTATTCCTCTTCCACAGCCAAAGAGTCATTCACCCAAAAAGAAATGCTAGCATGTGAGTACTCAAGTTTAAGCTCTGAGAAGTTCTTACATCCTACAGAAAGCCTTTAGTCATTATCACACACATACATAAAATCTATCAAAGGAAAAGTCAACAGAAATTTGAACCCACTCCATACTTGCTTGGAATCACAACAGGATAAGGTCATAGGATGAGGCACTGTGATTTTTGGTGGTTCCCAAAGTAATGTCAGTTTCCTGTCCTTAAAAGATCATATCTACGCTGTAGACTATGATAAATGACTATGTGATTATCATAGGAAAAACATTTTTTGGTTTTTCAAGGAGTCATAGGAAAAATATATATGAAGGAAAAAGGGCTGGAGAGATGATGGCACAGTACCCACATAAAACCAGATGCACAAAGTAGCACATGTGTCTGGGGTTCATTTACAGTGATACAGGGCCCTGGTGTGCACATTCCTCCTCTCTCTCTAGTAAAATATTTAAAAAAGAAAAAGATCCTATTTTCATCATAAAATTATCTTAAATTTTGCATTATCCTATATAAAAATGAATTATTACCTTTTAATCTTCTTGTTTAGTTAGGGTTCTATTTGTACCCACACTTGCCCCCTTTCAATCTCTTCCCCAGCAAAAGGTCAGATTTCTTATTCAACTCTATTTCTGGTTTAAGACAAAGCTGTATGCATTTAATCCTTGTTCCTTTCTAAAAGTATGCTGATTTTTCACAAGCAATACAACAATGATAGCATGAGAATATAGACTTTGGAGGAAAATATGAGTATGAAGCAAAGCAGAACTGGGTCTTCCCCTTCCATCACTCCTTCTGATCCTCAGCCTTTTCACTTCTCCCTCTCCTTCCCACTCTCCTCAGCCTTCCTCTTCCTTCTGTTTCCCAATCCTTGGATTTCCCCTTCCGCCTCTCATTCCCTCTTTTTTTTACATTGATTTGGTTTATTTTTGGCTCCAGTGGTCGGCTAAAAAAGAGGCCTGGGCCAGTAGGAACCCAGGTGAGAGGATTTCTCCTCACAAATGGGGGTGGGGTGAGGAGGATCTGAAGAGGACAACAGGGAGCAGCTGGCAGATCCTCAACAGCTTCAGGCGTCCTCCCGTTCCCCAACCACCAGCATCAGGAACCTCTGGAGTTCTGGAGATTTCAAGGGACCAGAGCCACCCCGCAGCCACACAGCATCCAGCACAGTCCATCTGAACAGCAGATCCACGGACCCAACCCACCTAGCTGAGCCCACAAC
>PVHP010015677.1:0-36931 GCA_004024765.1 Zapus hudsonius | reverse complement strand
GCTAACATCACCATTCTCTCACAGACCCAGCCTGGCTGCATATCTGAGAGCTAAGCTTTAATATGCATCCGGATGAGAGCATGGTAGCTCATGCCTTTGTTCCTAACACACCTGCGCCCCCAGGAGGCAGGGGATGGCTGAAGGCCCTAAATCCTGTTTACAAGTGCTAATAGGTTTTACTCCTGCTGCCTGAGTTTTCTTAGCTGTGTTCCTGTTTACTGAGCCCCCTTTGTGTAAGAGATAAGGCAATGCAACGCATCCCTAGATTGGATATAAGGCTGGATGTGAAAGTAAAGTTTTGAGATCTGCCCACTGCCGCGTTCTTCCGAGGGTCTCATCTCTCGTTCGGCTCACGGCTATTCCAAGCCGCTGCTCACCCAGCTCCCGTGGGGGAGTTGATGCGTGCTGCAACCCCCTAAGTAACCCACGGACCCAGAACCCAGGCTGTCTTGGAATTCACTGTGTAGTTTCAGGGTGGCCTTGAACTCTAGGCGTGCACCACCACGCCCGGCTTTCTTTCTTTTTTTTTTTTTTTTTCGGTAATAAAGGATTTTGTTGCTGTAATCAATGATCTTGAGCTAAGGAGATTGTATGGATAAGTTCAATATAGTCAGAAGTGTTGTTATAAGAATTAGGAGAGTCCGAGTTAGAGGCAGAAGCAGGAAATTATGATGAAAGCTGGTCAGAGTGATTTGGCCATAATTCAAGAAATGGATTCATTTTGGACTTCTGACTACCAGAAATTTAAGATATAAATTTGTGTTGTTTAAGCCACTAGGATTGTGGTAATATTTTTTATTTATTTATTTTTTTACAAAGAGCAAGTATTTGTGCATATATTCTAAAACTACTACTGCCCAGCCTCTGGCCACAAATTATTTATAGTTCTCCTACATTTAAAATAAACTCACTCCTTTGACAACCCTAAAGTCTTATCCCATGGCAACATCAACTCAAAGTTTTGAATCTTATTCTTTCCATAGGCACAGGAGCAGATCAATTTTCTTGGGTGTAATTCCTTCTATACAGCTACTCAAGTATAAAACATGCAACCTGAAGTTCTGTGAACTAAAGAAAAAAATCATATTCTCTTTTCCTAAAACAGCCAATATAAAATTGTGGGACAGATATAGAACTATAGAAACTTGTGTTCCAGGGCTGAAGAGATGGATCAGTGGCTAATGTACTTGCTTATAAAACCTAAGGACCTGGGTTCAATTCCCCAGTACCCACATAAAGCTAGATGCACTAGGTGATACATGTAACTGGAGTGAGTTTGTAGTGTCTGGAGGCTCTGGCGTGCTCATTCTACCTCTTTCTCTCAAAAAATATTTTTAAAACCTTGTATTTCAATAGGTGGCAAAAAGGAGGTACTCAGAAGCCACTGGTCCAGAATGCTTTTGAAATCCTTTTGGATTCAGTTTTGCAAGTGTACATTCCAAGCTTCGGAATACTTTTCTGTAATTTTGGTTCCACTCTTTTTTTTAAAAAAATTATTTTATTTATTCATTTTTCAAGCAGAGAGAGAGAGAAAGAGAGAGAGAGAGAGAGAGAGAGAGAGAGAGAGAGAGAGAGAGAGAGAGAGAGAGAGAGAGAAAGAACCAGGGCCACCACCTTGTGGGTCTGGTTTATGTGGGTCCTGGGGAATTGAGCTGGGGGGGGCCTTAGGCACTGGAGTCAAGTACCTTAACCGCTGAGCCATCTCTCCAGCCCTGGTTCCACTCTTTATATCATTCTCCTTTCCTAAAAGGTAGAATGTATATGCAATTAAATAGTTTTCCCAGTCTTCATTCTTTCTGTGGAAATGTGGGAGCACAAATGCCCTTTTCTTTCTTGCATTTTAAGTGTTTTGATAATAAAATTCTCAAAGTTTTTGTTAGACTTGTTTAAATCTTATTGGGTCTTAGTACATGAGATTAAAGCTATATCGGCAAATTCATTTTTGATATATCTTTATTTCATGCTTCTACTGAAGAACAAAGACTTTAAGCTTCTTAGAAGACAACTAATTTTGGGGGCTAGTGAGATAAGTCACTTTGTGCATCTGGTTGGTACATGGGTCTTGGGAAATCAAACCCAGACTGTCAGGTTTTGCAAGCAAGCACCTTTAATCACTAAGACATCTCTCCAGCCCCAGTGAGATATCTGGGTCAGTAAAGTGCTTGAGGAGGACCTGAGTTCAACCCCCAGTACCTGATGTAAACATGCTGTCTCTGGTGATGCATGCCTGTAATCCCAGTGCTGGGAGGTGGAGACAGGAGGATCTGTGGGGCTCACTGGTCAGCCAGTCTTTCTTAACTGGTGGTCTTCAAGCCTGTAAGAAACTGCCTCAAAATATAGTGCCCTGAAAAAGACACTCAAGGTTGTCTTCTGGTCTCTATATGCATGCACACATGTGCACCTATGTGCATATAACATGAACACACACACATACACATAAAAAACCCAAACCCTAATATAACTGATTTTTGATGAAGGAGCCAAGAATACACAGTGTTGAGATGACAATCTCTTTAATAAATGATGTTGAGAAAATAGAATATCCACCAGAAGAATGAAAATGTGCCCTTATCTCACACAGTGTCCAAAAATCAAGGGGCTGGAGAAGTGGCTTAGCAGATAATCACATTTCTTGTATAAGCACAAGGGCCTAGGACTGCCTGAGTTCAATTCCCCAGCACCCACATAAACAGCTGGGCATTACCACACACATCTGTAACCCCAGTCTTGTGAGGAGCAGAGACCAGAGAATTGCTGGGGCTCTTGAACATGGCAAATTCCAGGAGCAGTGAAAGACTCCATCTCAGGGAAACATGCAGATTTGCAATGGAGGAGAGACTCCTAACATTCTCTGGCTTCTACATGCATGGACATGGGGCATATGCACCTGCACATACCTGTGTACACCACATCACACATACTTCTCACATGCAAAAAACAACTCAAAATAAATGGATGGTTTCAATATAAGACTTGAAAACTGTGAAACTACTAGAACATAAACCAAACAAGCCCCATTGCATCCATTGGTCTGGGAAGTATCTTGGACATGACTTTGAAAGCATAGGCAATAATAGCAAACAACAGACAAGCAGGAGGCCATCACCCGAAAAGTTTCTGCATAGCAAAGGACTCACAAAGTGGGGAAAATATGGAAAGCATACATCTGATCAGGGATTCATATCCAAAATATACAAACAACCCAAATAACTCAATAGAAAGAAATAACCCAATTAAAAAATGGGAAAAGGATCTTAATATACTTTTTCCTCAGAGACAAAAATGACCCACATAGGGTCATGTACATTAAATAAAATTTTATTTAATGAAAGATTGTCAGAGCAGGAGGATTGGAGGGCTGTGAAATGCTGTCTTCTGGATAGAAAAGGCCACTACACTCATGAATTCATAGCAGCTCTGGCTTCCCGCACAGACTGACCTTGCCAACCATCCATGGTGGAAGGTAGCTCATGGCCCCTAATGGTTGCTGGGAAACTGCTCATTCCACAGTAAATAATAAGTGATCCTAATTTAACTCAATAGATTTTTATTTTTAAAAAATATTTTATTTATTCATTTTCAAGCAGAGAGATACAGAGAGAGAGAGAGAGAGAGAGAGAGAGAGAGAGAGAGAGAGAACCAGAGCCACCACCCTGTGGGTCTGGCTTATATGGGTCCTGGGGAATTGAACCTGGGGCCTTAGGCACTGGAGGCAAGTGCCTCAACCGCCGAGCCATCTCTCCAGCCCCCAATAGATTTTTAAAAGGGCAACAAAGTACGATGGGAATTAGAAACAAAGAAGCATTGTGCACTTTAGGACGACTGAAGCGTTCAAAGAATGAAAAGGTAGGAAGAGGAGGATGAGAGAGGGTAACGGGAAAATAAGATTGAAATACATTACATACATGTATGAACATGTAAAAATGGAATAAATAAAAAAAAATTGCTGGGTGTGGTGGCGCACACCTTTAATCCCAGCACTTGGGAGGCAGAGGTAGGAGGATCACCATGAGTTCGAGGCCACCCTGAGACTACATAGTGAATTCCAGGTCAGCCTGGGCTAGAGCATGACCCTCAAACAAACAAATTAAAAAAAAAAAAAACCCAAACACCTAAAAATCTCATGTATACTTGCCTGGTTTCATTTAACAAAGTTTAATGTTAAAAGTTATGTCTCAGACGGGCATGGTGATGCACACCTTTAATCCCAGCACTGGGGAGGCAGATGTAGGAGGATCACCATAAGTTCAAGGCCACCCTGAGACTCCATAGTGAATTCCATGTCAGCCTGGGCTAGAGCGAGACCCTACCTCAGAACGCCCCTCCCCCCAATAAAAATTTGCCCAATTGTATACCGTAAAGATAGAATTTGAATTGTATTGATCTATTTACATCCTGTACTGTTCACTCCAAAGTAAGGGAGAATTCAGATTTGATTAATTCATAGAAACAAGTTTACCCATATGTTTATACATAAGGTGCTTTAGGTCATAGACGGAGAAAAGTATTATCAAAACGTTCTTTTCTTGACAGCTTTTGAGTATTCAGTTAAGGCCAAAACAAAATGCATCAATAACAAAAAGAAACACGCGGAATTACGATTTACACGCTTTCGGGACATGATAATTGTGGAAAATCAGGAAACATCACTGTGTGTCTTCTTTGCCAACATCCTTCAAGTCTGGAGGCGGGAACCAGCGACCCTCCCCACCCGCCTCTCAAGCCTCCCGGAGGGCCTGGGAGCGGCTGTCCACGGTGCAGCGGCGGAAACCCAGGAGCGTCCACGCCGTTCTTAGGAGGACCGGAGTGTCCGAAGAACGGATGCAAGTCAAGACTGAAGTGGGGGGACGGACAGAATTCCAGAGAACGACGGACAGCCGCAGCAGGAGCTGCCGGGAGAACCCTGGACTGTCCGCGGTTCTCAGAGCTCCGAGCGGTGAGGTCACAGGCCCTTCCTTATGAGGTGAGGGCCGCCGGGCACGCCTCGGTGGACACGGGGCGCCGGCGAGCTCGGGCGGCTCACTGGCCGGACCTCCGAGAGCAGGAGAACCCAAGAGCGGCCCGGTGGGCGGAGTTTCAGGGGGTCAGGTGGCCTGGGGGCGGGACCTCGCTGAGCGGGAAATGGGAAGGGGCGGAGCCTCAGGGGGTCAGATGATCTGAGGGTGGGACCTCGCTGAACAGGGAAAGGGGCGGAGCTTCAGGAGGGGTCAGGTGATCTGGGGGCGGGACCTCGCTGAGCAGGAACGGGAAAGGGGGCGGAGTTTGGGCCTCGCGCACGCTTCCAGGTGGGAGAGACAGGGACCTAAGGAAGGAGAAGGAAGATTCTAGAAAGGACTAAGTGGGAGCGTGCAATGGGCCTAGTGAGGAGGGGTGACTGGGATTGAGCGCGAGATCCCTTAGAAATGGTTGTCCTAGAAAAGGTGGGAGACTCGGAGTGGCCCTTTTACCTGGAGGTTTGACTCTTTCTCCCCAGCGCAGCTGCTGGCCTCAGGAAGGTGGAGCCCGCAGGCAGCCTCCACGCCATCTTTGCACGAAGGTGAAGGCTTGAGCTGTTGAGCAGATGTGATCCGAGTGGGAAGTTAATGTTTGAGCCTTCATTAATGGCGTTAGTTAGATACAGTTAGGCTGTATCTGCAGCCATGAAAGGGCCTTTGCGAGGGAAGGGTGGACGTGAGCTGAAAGTCATTCTTCAGGGAACACACCCCCTCCCCAAATCCTCAACGCCATTTCCCCTCAGCTCCTGCTTGCTTGGGAAGAGTCTGTTTTATGTCTTCTTGTCTTCCTTCCTTCCTTCCTTCCTTCCTTCCTTCCTTCCTTCCTTCCTTCCTTCCTTCCTTCCTTCCTTCCTTCCTACCTTCCTTCCTACTTCATTTCTTCTTTCCCTCTTCCTAACTTCATTCCTTCCATCCCTCCTTCCTAACTTCCCTCCTTCCTAACTTCCTTCCATTTTTCCTTCCCTCCCTCCTTCCTTCCTTCCAACTTCCTTTCTTCTTTCCCTCTTTCCTAACTTCATTCCTTCCCTCCCTCCTTCCTTCCTAACTTCCCTCTTTCCTAACTTCCATTCTTCCCTCCCTCCTTCCTTCCCTCCTTCCTAACTTCCTTCCGTTCCTCCTTCCTAACTTCCTTTCTTCCTTCCTCTTTCTTTTCCAACGTCGTCTCCTTACCATAACACTTAGTTGGCTGCTGTCAACCATGGTAGGTGTCTCCTTGCAAAATTCAAGGAGACATTTAGTTCTTGTCTCGGCCTTGCAGTGGCTTTTTACTTCACTCTTTGAAGTAACTTTCCTTTGCTTAGAATCCAGGAACGCACACCCACCTCATCTTCCTCCTCATAGTAACCAGGGAATCCTTCGGAAAGGACTTGAGATCATACCACCTCTGCTCAGAGCTTTTTAATATTTCCCTATCCCTTCAGAGTTCAAGCCAAAGTTCCATGGTTTTTTTCAAGGTAGGGTCTCCCTCTAGCCCAGGCTGACATGTCGTCTCAGGGTGGCCTCCTAACCCTGCATCCCAAGTGCCCAGCTCCAAAGCCTGTCTAGTTCCAAGAATGATGGTACCAGTCCCAGCTCTTTAGAAATTTTGGATGTAGCTAATATAAGAGTTATCCATGTGATAATTAAGTAAAAATATAAATAATAGGATAAGTTGAATAGAGAAGACAATAAAGACAAGTGCTTAGAGGTAATTGAACCGCAGTGCTTAAAGTAGATCCAGAAAATGCTGTATTAGAGTAGGCTGCTGGGGGACCTATGTATATTTCTCATGCTGTTTTGAGAATGGATGCTGTTAATATGCTTTTATTTTTAATGCATTTTGAACTTCAGAGATGGTGGACACAGAACATTCAAATGTAATTATTGTAACATTTCAGAAATACATTTCTTAAAATACTGTCTCCTTTACAGAATATTGATACTTCATATGAAAAAGAATGATCATTACAACTAGCATTAAATATTATGTAACAGAATCAACAATATTTAATAAATAGCTCATTAAATGTAGCTTGAATGTGACTAAAATGTGAAAATTATGTGAATTTCAAGAAAAGTTGGCAATTACATTTGCATAATGTGAAAGCTTTTGGTGTAAATCCAGGTTAAAACATCTTTCGTTTTCAGTAGTATTGTTTGGAGAGGCAATGTTGTATGGTATTGAAGACCCTGGGCTTTGGAGTTACATCAAAGAGAAATCAAATTCTGTTTCCTCTATTTGGTGATTGTGTGATCTCAGGAGACTCCAATTTTCTAAGTCGTTCTTTTTTCTCATCTGCAAAATAGAGATAATGACAACTCCTTAAAGGATAGTTGAGGAATATGTTAAACAGTTCACATCAAAATGTTTATCATCATGCCCAGCACATAGGAAATGTTCATTGACATGATCGTTGTTTCATCGCTGCTGGTTCTTAGGGGTTACCTGAATAAATATAATTGGATTTTTCTGCCTTTCATGCCATTTGAGATGCATGTCTCCAATTCCATTTATTGTATAAAAGGTAAAGTTAAGGGTCTCGATGATCTCCTGTGATCCACTATTTGTGCACCTACCTTTGTTGATGCCATTGATTACATATTGTATTCTGAGTGAGTGTTAGATCTGAAGAGGCTGCTTCAGGTAGGTACCTATAATTATTAAGTCTGATAAACAGGCATATGATTTCTTTCTTTTTTTTTTTTTTGGCAGGAAATCCTTTGGTACTATTGTTCACTCTTATTTGTTCATCAAGGCCTTTGAGTCCAGAAGAATAGAATTTACCTCCAAACAGAAAAATGGAGTCTAAAGCACATTTACTTTGTGAGGTATTTACTCAGGATAGTTAAAAAAATAATTCTCTTTTTTATTAGTTTATATCATACGTCCAGTATCATTTAGCAAATATAGTGAGTAATAACATCTTATTGAACCTACATAATAGCACCTCATTTTTGAGCTCTTTTAGTAGACAGACATATGTTGGACTGTCATCCAGCAATCCATGTAGTAAGTACTACATGAAAAGAGAATATATATATATATATATATATATATATACACACACATCTATAATGTATATGTATTTGGTAGGATAATTTTATTTTTCAGGAGATCAAGTGATATAAACTCTCTTTCAAAGTGGAAATACCATTTTGTATTAGCATCATTAACAAATGGGCTCTGTTCCACATTGTTGTTAGCATTTGTTGTACTTTGAACTTTAACCATTTTTCTAAATTGTTAATTTCATAAATAGACTAATAATTACATATATTCATGGGTGACAATGTGACATTCTTATCTATGTATATGTTATTGAGTGATTCAATCTAATTAACACCTATTTTTTATTTTTTTAAAATACTTTATTCATTTTCAAGCAGAGAGAGAGAGATAGAGAGAGAGAGAGAGAG
The DNA here is from genome assembly GCA_004024765.1 of Zapus hudsonius. Classification (NCBI taxonomy): domain Eukaryota; kingdom Metazoa; phylum Chordata; class Mammalia; order Rodentia; family Dipodidae; genus Zapus; species Zapus hudsonius. Next base: position 28,541 of record PVHP010015677.1, on the reverse strand, counting down.
AGAGAGAGAGAGAGAGAGAGAGAATATGCACCAGGGGCACCACCTTGTGGGTCTGGCTTATGTGGGTCCTGGGGAATTGAACCCGGAGCCTTAGGCACTGGAGGCAAGTGCCTTAACCGCTGAGCCATCTGTCCAGCCCTAATTAACACCTATTAATCTTGTATGAGAATGTTAAAATGTACTCTTGATATATACGATGCATTATTAATAACTGTAGTTATGCAGCTCATTAGATTATTAAAATTTATTCCTCTGGTTTAACTGAAGCATTATATCCTTTATTTCTATTTATTCCTTTGATTTACATCTTTCCTGTGTGTGTGTTGTGTATGAATTTGTATGCACAACCGTACGCACTTGTGCACAAGCATGAGGAGACCCGAGGAGGATTCCATGTGTCCTCTTCCATTGCTCTTCCACCTTATTTCCTTGAGGTAGGGTCTCTCGCAGAACTTGGAGCTAATTTTTGAGCTAGACTGGCTGACTATCGAGCCCAGTGATCTTCCTGTCTGCTCCCCTGTGATTACAGGTGTGTTTGGGTTTTTACTGGGTGCTGGGGATTGAACTCTGGTCCTTATGTTTGTGCAGCTTGTGCTCCTACCCACTGAGCCACCCCTCCAGTCCACTATCTTTCCTCTCTTTAGTCTTCCTCCCTGTCATCCTCTGGTAAACACTTTACTATAATATGTTTCTATGAGATCAGTATTTTTAGATTCCACATATAATTAATGTCCTTTAGTTCTCTCCATGTCTTTGCAAATGACTGAATTCCCTTCAATTTGTTAGAATAGTATTTAATATCTATACACATTTTCTTTATTCATTTATCTGTTGATAGACATTTAGTTTGATTCTATATTTTAATTATGAATAGCATAAAATGAACATGGAGTACAGAAATGTTAATATACTGATTTTTAGTTCTCTCTCTCTCTCTCTATATATATATATATTCCAGAAATTTGATTGCTATATTATCTAGTAATTACATTTAAAATTTATTTATTTGCACATGAGTGTATGTGTATACAGGCATGACAGGTTCTCTTGCTGCTGCAAACAGATGCCGATGCTTGTACCACTTTTTGTATAGGTTTTACGTGGGTTGCTTAGGGATTGAATCTGGGCCAGCAAGCTTTGCAAGCCAGTGCTTTTCACCTCTGAACAATTTTCCATGCCCCCCTTTTAGCTTTTAAAAAATAGTTTATTTATTTGCATGCAGAGAGAGAGAGAGAGAGAGAGAGAGAGAGAATATGAGAATACCAGGGCCATCACCTTGTGGGTCTGGCTTATGTGGGTACTGGGGAATTGAGCCCAGGGCCTTAGACACTGGAGGCAAGTGCCTTAATTGCGGAGCCATCTCTCCAGCCCTGTCTGGTTTTATTTACATGAGTACTGGGAAATTGAACCTGGAAAGGTAGGTTTTGTAAGCAAGTGCCTTTAACCACTAAGCCATCTCCCTAGCCCTCATTTTGTTTATTTTATATATTGAGTTGTTCTTTCTCTTACTGTGTTTTAAGAGGTCATTAAATATTTCTGATAAAAGTCCTTTATCAGATGTGTATTTTACAAATATTTTCTCCCAGGGTTTAGCTTATCCTCTCAGTCTCTCTCATTACTTACTTACTGATTGATTTACATGCTTGCTTACTTAATTTATTTTGGGGGATGTGGATGCACGTGTGTGCACGCATGCAGAACCTGAGGAAGATGTTGAGTGTCCTTCTCTATTGCTTTCCTCCCAAATTTCCTTGAAACAAGGTCCCTCATTGAATCTGGAGCTCATGCTGTTTTGTTGGTTAGACTGGCTGATGAGTGACCCTCAGCAGTCCTCCTTTCTGCTCTCCTCAGTGCTGGCGTTACAGACATGCATGACCATGTCCAACTTTTTTCGTGGGTGCTGTGGCTCAAACTCAGCACTAACTCAAGTGCTCTTACCACTGAGCAATCTCCTCAGCCCACCTCAAGTATCTTGAATGGTATCATTTTCAGACAGAAACTTTTAATTTTAATGGTGTCTAGCTTATCAATTATCTCTATTATGGACCATGCCTTTGGATTTTATCTAAAATATAGTTAATTTTTATGATAAAATTTTTATGATAAAAATGATTGTTTTGTAAAGCATATGGTATAATTTTGCAATCTAAGTGTTTTAAGGCCTAAATTTAGGTATTACATGTATCCATGACTGCTCTGTATTACTGCATAAGAAGAGAAATGGTGGTAGACTAAGAATAACAATACACTAATGAATAAAAAGATTTTTAAACAAAATTTCCCTTCATTCCATTATTTGAAAGACTATTGTTTTAAAATGAATTATTTGACTCAGAAAGTTCCATTAAATGTGTATGTGGAGAGAGCATAGATGATTATGACTTTTGATTATTCCCAGGAGGAAGAAAATGTTGATATAACATGTAGTGGCTCTGATTCTTTTACAACAAACTTGTCATCTAGAAGTATTGAAAGCAAGAAATACATTAAAATTTCTAAAGCAATAAGGAAGAAAAATTCACCTGAAGTTAGGGAAACAGAACATAAGAAAATGTAAGTAAAATACTCCAAATTTAGATCATTAAATTATCATTTTACAAGTTTAAGAATGTCAAAAATGCACCTTATGTCTTCCAACATATCATGCATATCTGTGGTTCTTTTAGGAACATAGTTTATCTCACATAGTTTTTCTTATTAAAAATATTTATTTGGGGCTGGCGAGATGCCTCAGTGGTTTAGGTGCTTGCCTACAAAGCCTAACAACCTGGGTTTCATTCCCCAGTACCCCAAAAGTAGCACATGCACCTGGAGTTTGTTGGCAGTAGCTGGAGGCCCTGGCACGCTCATTCATTCTCATCCCCACCCCCTTGCAAATAAATAAAAAAGTTTTGAAAAAATATTTGTGTGTGTGTGTGTGTGTGTGTGTGAGAGAGAGAGAGAGAGAGAGAGAGAGAGAGAGAGAGAGAGAGAGAGAGAGAGAGAGAGAGAGAGAATATGAACATGACAGTGTGAGCACCAGACCCTCTTGCTGCTGCAAATGAACTTCAAACACATGCATCACATTGTGCCTCTGGCTTTATATGGATAGTGACAGTTGAGCCAAACCCAGGCCAACAGGCTTTGCAAGGAAGCACATTTAACTGCTGAGCCATCTCCCCAGCCCATACAGCCATTCTTAATCTTTTTACTTCTATCAGAGCTACATGATATAGCTACAAAGCAATCATAGGGTTTCAGTTTTCAATAGGCTTTTAAGTTTGTCTCGAAGAGAATTTAGGACGATTCTTAATTTCATACAGGTTAAGGTTTATGGTTACTATGAAATCACGCTATTTGAATACTGTGGTATTTATGGGTATGTGTGTGTTGTGTTGTGTTATATTACCTTGATACTTTTTGCTAGCCATAAAGAGAGATTGTAACATTTCACACATACTTAAGGTAAATACCTAATCTTTATTTTAATATTTGTGAAAGATTGAAAAAAATAAATGATTATTGGAAAGAAAACATTCATGGAATATCTCACTTTGTTTTTTTCCTCCAGCTAAATTTTAGTCTTATGGATTAGTGAAGTTGGAAATCACTTGCATATTGTAATTGGAGAGGCACATAAACCAAAATCTTTACCTACAATAAGTTTGTGTTTCCATTTTATTTAATCTAACATTTTTTACCACTGTTTCTGTTTGCTAGATGATAAAAGCAAGGGAATTATTTCTAGAATACTACAATAAAAGTTGTCTGGAGGGCTGGAGAGATTTCTCAGTGGTTAGATGCTCTTGTTTGCAAGGCCTGAAGGTCTGGGTTTGAGTCCCCAGTACCCATATGAAGCACAGAGTGGTAACATGCATCTGGAGTTTGTTTACAGTGGCAGGAGACCCTGATGTGCCCATACTCTATCTCTCAAATAAATTTTTTAAAAAGTTGTTTAGGAAGGAGTTGAAGAAGGTAGTGGGAATGTCCCTTGACCTTCTTTCATCAGCATTGCTTAAAATAGATTAGTGGCTTGGGAAACACACCCCAGAGGAATGGGATGCAGGGGAAATGTTATTTATTATCTATATCAGATGATTCATATTTCATAAACTGTTGGAGGCAATTTATACTTTCAAAATACACATATTTTAATAAAAGTATAGATGAGGAGCTGGGTGTGGTGGTGCACGCCTTTAATCCTAGCACTCGGGAGGCATAGGTAGGAGGATCACCATGAGTTCAAGGCCACCCTGAGACTACAGGGTGAATTCCAGGTCAGCCTGGACTAGAGTGAGACCCTACCTCGAAAAACCAAAAAAAAAGTATAGATGATCAAAAATTATGTAGTTGAGTAGAAGCCATGATTGAACATGAAATAGGAAGAGTCCATTTCAGTAGTGATGTGTGTGGAGGTGTGGAGATGAAGCAGTAGACAACTGTCAGATGCAACCCATTAATGAATTGAATCAGTTTAGAAGAATGCTATTGATTTTCTTTTGTAAGGAAATAGATTATGTTATAATTAAACAGTGTTTTTAGCATAACTGTGAACTTAAAATAGTTTCTATTATATATTCACTCTCTATTTCTGTTTCCCAATTAACTCTGTCTTCCAAGTAATGAGATTTATATACTTGACCACCAACCTCCACCTACCTGTTCCTTTTTGTTCCTCATATGTGTCTCTGTCTTCTGTGGTCTATCTGTAACACAATAAAAATCAGTGTGAAAACAAGCATATTTTTATACTGCGAGCCATAGCCACAGTAGTTGAAGATCATTTCCTTTGACTATGGAGGACTATAAGGGACACTAATCATAGAACAGCCTCAGGAGGCCTATGAACAAGATAATGGGATCTCAGGGTAGGAATGGGGGGGTGGATTTCATAGGGATATAGTATAAATATATGTCTTATAAGGAAAGGGAAATATAATACATTATGAAAGTTTCCCTTATTTCACAATTTTGCTTATGGCTCAATTTACGTACAGCTGTTATATAGATATGTTTAGTTAGTTATTATCCTCTGTATTACCTAAGCAGCCTTTACATAGAAAATTGCTCTAGGGCTGGTGAGATAGCTCAGTGGTTATAGGTGCATGCTTGCAAAATCTGTTGGCCTAGTAGTGCTGTAGCATCCACATAAAGTCAGATGCACAATGTGGTGCATGTATCTGGAGCTCATTTGCAGCAGCAAGAGGCCCTAGCAATGCATTTCTCTCTTAAATAAATGAATAAGAAAAATGCTCTAAAAGTAAGGCTCTGGTTCTGCTAAAAGGCTCTTCTTTTTTATATAAAGCAGAGTGAAGTATTACTCCGGAGTATGAGTTACAGCCCAGTTGATGTGAATCCTGAATAGGAATAAACCTGTGGGATCAGCCATTGTGATTCCCAATTTGTCTTCCTGTTAGAATTCCCTAGGTAGTCTTTTTTTTTTTTGAATTCTAAATATCAGACTAATTAAGCTACAATGTTTGGGAATAGGACATAGATATTAGTGTTTTTTGAAGCATCTTAGGTGATTCAAATATTAAGACAAATTTGGAACCTAGTTCATTCCTGAATCATTCCTTGTCTATAGGGTTCCAGGAGTACAAATTATAATTTTAGAGTTGTTCTTAAATTTCAGGTCTATTCTGGATTGTTTGAAGGAAGGGCGTGGGTCTTCTTTTTTCCTTGATTCAGGCTAATTGTTGTATAGTTATGCAATATGTGAGTTTCAAAAATTCTTTGTTAAAAATAAAAATTTCTTTGCTGTCCAATAATAAGAAGAAATAAGATTAATAAGAATTGATAAGAATAATCATTAAAAATCTAATGCCCATTTTGGTTTTTCTTCCCTTTGAGACAGGGTTTTGCTATGTAGTCCTATATGGCTTGGAACTTGCTATGTAGATCATTCTGGCATTGATCTTCTGACAATCTTCTTGCCTCCATGTGCACCATCACACTGTTTCATACTTTTTGGTTTGTTTGAAGCAGAATCTCACTGTAGCCCAGGCTGACCTTAAACTCACTGCAGCCCAAGCTGGCTTCAAACTTATGGCAATCCTCCTACCCTAGCTTTCTGTGTGCTAGGATTAAAAGATGTGCACCACCACGTTCCAGACTTGTAAATACCACTTCTTATAAAATGTTTTTTTTTTAAAACAATAGGTGATTGAAGGTTTAGGAGAAATAACATAAGCCTGAAACGTGTTTGACTTTTGGAGACAGGGAAACTAACAAAGACTGTTACTACAATTGCATTCAGAAAGAATCAAGAATCTACTGGAAGAGGTTCCTGCCTTTTGTCACCAAGATGGGAAAATTAGAGTATCAATAGCAGCAGTAATTACAGAAACGTGAACTACATGAAATATGCTTAAAATTCAGGTGACACAGAAAACCAGTGACCAGTTGGATTTTATGTACTGCCTCATGGAAAACCACACACAGTGATTTTGTACTCCCTCCCAAATAAGTAAATGTTAATATGTCCAAGCCTTAATAACCCAACAGCCATGATAACACTGTCAGCAAAATCCAGGTGGAAAATCTACAGGACAAATGAAGAAGTGGTGGTGGTGGTGGTGATGGTGGTGATGGTGGTAGTAATGGTGGTTGTGGTGGTGGTCATAGTGGTGGTGGTGATGGTGGTGGTGGTTATGATGGTGGTGGTGGTGGTGGCAGCAGCAACAATACCACTACTACTAGTATTAAATAGAAGAAGAAGCTATACAGATTTGAAATACATACTGAACAACCATGGCCTGGGGAACTTACTGATTCCTGATGCAGAAGAGTAATGGAAACATTTTATAATATTTAGGAGAAAAGTGTGTTGTATTTTAAATGTTTTTTAAAAGACAATATTTTATAGAGATGTGTATCAAAATTGTTAAAGTTGTTATAGATGAAATAATTTGATACTGGGACTTGTTTCCCAATTAAAAAGGATGAAAACAGAGATAACGGTATAGATAAAATAATGTTAGTTATTATTAAAGCAGGGTGATGGGCACATGGGGAGTTTATCATTACTATTCTGTCTGCTTTTGTATATTTTTGAAAATTTCCATAGTTGAAAGTTGAAAGAAGAAAAAGCCAGAAAAACAATTCAGGAGGTAATCTAATTCCTATGTCATTTAGGTATGAAACGTCAATGTTCCTATGTAGAGAAGAAAAATATTCTGAGTTTTCACAAGAAAAAAAAGTCAGAAGAAAAAGAAATATACAAATACAGCTACATAGTAAAAGAACTGAGGTAAATCAAGATTTAGGAATTTCCCTTTCTGCTTCAAGTGTTGAAATGTCACTATTTTAAGTCTTACTTCCTGCTCTTCCTTCCTCTTCTCCTGCTTTTCTGCCTTCCCCCCTTCTTCTTCTTTTTTTTTTTTCCCCCGAGGTAGGGTCTCGCTTGAACTCATGGTGATCCTCCTACCTCTGCCTCCCGAGTGCTGGGATTAAAGGCGTGCGCCACCATGCCCGGCCCCCTCTGTCTCTCTTTTTGTCGCTCTTTCTCTTCCTTCCCTCCCTTTTTCCCTCCCTCACTCCCTTCCTTTTAACAGTGTGTCACTATGTAACCTTGGCCACCCAAGAAATTTTTGTCATTCCACTCTTTTATTTTAATTGGCCATTTTCATACATGCACATTATGTATTTTGACCATAATTCCCTCTCATTACCTTCTTTTGTCCTTCCTCTACTGTCCCCTTTTCCCTGAACCATTTTTTTCAAGTAGTTCCTCATAAGGAAAAATTTTAACATATAATTTTATTTATTTGCAAGCAGAGAGAGAGATAGAGGAGAGGCAGACAGAGAGAATGGGTGCACCAGGGCCTCCAGCCACTGCAAACACACACCAAACGCATGCACTACCCTGTGCATTTGGCTTTACGTGGGTACTGGGGAACTGAGATTGTTGGCTCTTCAGGCAAACACCTTAACTGTTGAGCCATCTCTCAAGCACAAGAGATTTTTTTGTTTTCTTTTTTGTTTTATGGTAGGGTCTCGCTCTAGCCCAGGCTGACCTGGAATTCACTCTGTAGTCTCAGGGTGGCCCCGAACTCAATCCTCCAACCTCTGCCTCTCAAGTGCTGGGGTGTGCCACCTCGCCTGGCCCAAGAGATTTTTTTTTTTTTAAATAGAGAATTTGCATTTGCTTTTTTTTTTTAACTTGAATTTTATAGATGTTACAAACCTGGGTTCACTTTAAATGAATTTTCTTCTGTTTTGTTCTCGTTCACATATAGTATTCATATGTGCCTAGAGGTATAGCTAATCAGGTGCAATAGTTTTTCTTTTCTAATTTCTCTCTTTTCACTAGCCTGGAGTTGAGACACAGAGAGACTTTATTCCACGTATTCCTCCAATGGGGGTAAGTTTTTTTTTTTTCCCTAGCCCACTCTTGCTGAGAGCATTGATATTTGAAGATTTTTTTGTCTTGACTTGGGACCTCAGTACCAATTCTTCTCAATCTTGTGGCTTGAGAGTTTTGTCTCCACAAGGTTCTAAGTTCCATGAAAAATTGAAATCATCTATAAGTAGAGTCCTCATCTTCTAAAGCAGTATTTTTCTTTTTTTAAAAAATATTTTATTTATTTGAGAGAGAGAGAGAGAGAGAGAGAGAGAGAGAGAGAGAGAGAGAGAGAGAGAGAGAAAGAATGAGCACACCGGGGCCTCCAGCCACTGCAAATGAACTCCAGACACATGCGCCCTCTTGTGCATCTGGCTTTATATGGGCACTGGGGAATCGAACTCTGGTCCTTCTGCATTGTAGCCAAATGCCTTAACCGCTAAGCCATCTCTTCAGCCCTAAAGCAGTATTTTTCTATCTACCTAGTTACTTAGGTCTTTTGAATCATGTTTATATATGCAATGGTAAGTTGATAATTTACTCAATCATAGGGATAATTTAAAATAAAATTATCTATCATTTGAATAACTGTTGGTTGCTCACATTATTTTGCATATATAAACCCTGTGTATGTAGTCTAGAGTTGCAGTTAGCTTCGAGTTGCTGACAGCAGGTGCCCAACCAAAAGCAGCTGATGGGAGGGAAGGGTTTATGGGGGCTTACCAACTTGAGGGGAACTTCCATGATAGCAGGGGAAACTGGCATGAACAGAGGCTGGACATCACCTCCTGGCCAACATCAGGTAGATAGCAGCAACAGAAGAGTGTATCTAATGTTGGCAAGAGAAAGCCGGCTAGAATGTCCATAAGCCTACCCTCAATAACACACCTCCTTCCACAAGGCCCCAATTTCCAAGTTGCTGTCAACTGGGCATCAAACATTCAGAACACATAAGTTTATAGGGGACACCTGAGTCAAATCATCACACCTAGTTTGGTGATGAGTCATGTTCTCACTGTACCACAGGTTTTCTGTGCCCTGTAAAAACTATTACTGAAAATTAACTGTGTTTGCCAGCATGGTGATGTACGCCTTTAATCCCAGCCCTCGGGAGGAGAGGTAGAAACATCACCATGAGTTCTAGGCCACCCTGAGACTACATAGTGAATTCCAGGTCAGCCTGGGCTAGAGTAAGAAACTACTTGGAAAAACCAAAAAGTAAAAAATAAATGAAATAAAAGCAAACAAAATTAATTGTCTTAACTAGGAGGTAATTCGTTGTAAACTTTAGAAAAACATGTCTTTGCCAAAGAACATGAAATAGTTTCAGATTTTAGTACATATAAAATTTAATTACAGTTTTATATCAGAAGCATGGCTAAGTGAGGGTATGATTGATTGTCTTTTAAGAGGCTTATTGTCTAAACTGAATTACTAGTGTGATCTCAGGCCTCAATAAGTTTGCATTTGGCTCTAGGTTGCCCCTCCTTCCGTGAAGCTGTCAAAGGAAAAGGTGACTGGGAAAGGGATCACTTTGAGCAAGTTGCCTAATCAGTATGGTGCCCGCAAGACTTCAGTACCCCTTAGCCCAGCTTCCTCAGTCACTCGGTATTTAAACGTGAATTTTGTTCTTTGAATTTGGGAAAAAGTTGGGGTTTTTCTCTGCAGTTATCTACCTTCACATAGAGAATGCTAGTAAATTGTGCCAATGAAGAGACTATTCTCTTAGGAGGGATCAGGTAGAAGTAAGAAGCAATGTGTGTAGGGTTGCATGGATTCTAATGATTCCTAATTAATCTCACATTCTATTTTAGGCACTTGTAAAAAATTCATGTTACATCTTAGGCCTCACTTCCTTCACAAGAATCTTATATTACATGGAATGTTAAGATTTCTTTCAACATTATATGATCATAAAATCATTGTATGATTTTAGTTATTTATAAATAATTTAAAACATGAATGAATCTTTTTTAGATTTTATTTAAAGATTTAATTATTCACATGTGTGTATGTGTGGTTGTGCGTATGGGTGTGCCAGGACCCCTTGCCACTCACTTCAAATACATGACAAATGCTTGCATCACTTTTTTTTGCATCCAGCTTATATGGGTGACTGGGGTATAGAACCCCAGGCCAGCAGGTTGTGCAAGCAAGCACCTTTAGTTCTTTTCATACATTTTTACTGATAGGTGATGAATCTGGAATTCTTGTTTGCTTAAAGACAATTTTGATTGTCTTATAATATTCTCTAGGAATTACTGTGCTTTGTATTGAGTAGGGCACATTGAACCAGACAGAGACAAAGGATAATAGTGGTCATAGGTACTACTTACTAACTAGTGTAGATCCTGCTCCATAGAGATATATTGCCTGAAAGAAACAAGATGGGAATACTTGAAAAATTTAAAAGAAAGGTTCTTATAGTTGCGCATGGTACACATGCCTGTGATCCCAGCTTTTAGGATGCTGAGGTAGGAGGATCACCAAGAGTTTGTGGCTTACTTGGGCTATACAGTGCATTGGAGGCAAGCCAAGACAACTCAGTGAAACCCTGTCTCATAAAACACTGAATAGATAAACAAAAATAAAGGTTCTTATAATCTGAGGCTACTGATAAGTTTGCTAATATTTGTGAATGGGGTTTCATAAATTTCCTTTGCTGCTTTCTAACATGGCTGTTTCTTTGACAGGAGAAAGGAAACACCATCTAACCTCTACCTAACATTATATGAAGCAGTTCCTGAAGGATACTCACAATTCGAAGAACTAAGTGGTAATAAGAGGTTCTAGAATTTTTTCCTCTTTCCTTCCCTTTTCTCCTTCTTTCCTTCCTCCCTCCTCCCCTCTCTCCTATTCTTTCTAGTAGGATCTCACTATGTAGACAAGGTGGGACTCAAACTTACCATTCTCCTGGCACAATTGGCATTCCCGGGTTTCTTTGGGAGTCTATTTCAAGCCTTCATTACTCTCTTGAAATTCTCAACCCCATCACCTATTATTTTAACATATTAAAATATGAAAATATTTGCCAGGCATGGTGTCACATACCTTTAATCTTTCTTGAGACATAGTCTCACTATATAGCCTTGGAACTTGAGATCATCCTATCTCATCTCCCAACACCTGGTTATTACTTTAAAAATTTTTTTTCCAGGTAGGGTCTTGTTCTAGCCCTGGTTGACCTGGAATTCACTATGTAGTCTCAGGCTGGCCTTGAACTCATGGTGATCCTCCTACCTCTGCCTCCCAAGTGCTGGGATTAAAGGCGTGAACCACATGCTTGGCTTTTTTTTTTATTCATTGTACTAACCTAAATAGAGTATATATATATATATATATTTGGATGAAAGAGGAGGGTAGAATATGTTGTAAAATAGCACTAGAAAGAAGAAAAGTGAAGAAGCTTGCCTAGGAGCAATCTCAGTATCGAGCTTTGGCTGAGATACATACTGAGTGCTGTGGTTGCATAGAGGAAGGATTTAATATTCCCAGGGAACATTGTAGAAGTCTTTTCCTCTGTGACCCTTGCATGACTTTTCAGTTTCTCACTGGCTCCAGATACATCTAAATAAATTACGAGGTATTTTATCTTTCGAGATAAGGGGGTAAATAAAGATAGATATTTCTTTGAATTAACTAAATGTTTTATTATGCATGTGCAGGCCTTCCTAAAGCCTGCAAAATTTTTGCTAAAGTTCGAAGTGGTAAGATTTATGTGAATGATTTGCCAATGATCCTTCACACCTTGAAGATTTCTATGAGCGATTCAGAAATGCGACAGATACTAAAGACTGTTGATATTGATGGTGAGTTTTGTTTTTAGTATCAGTGTAAGGGTTTTGTAAACATGAAAATCTATGTTATTAGATTAATTACAATGATAGGAAAGCTAAAATTTAAATATAAGATACTTTTCATCATGTTCAAAAACATTTACACTATTTATGATAATATTACAAAGTTGGGCTTCAGGTGAGCATGACTAGATGGGATTATGACATAATCTCATAATTGGACCATATATGGCCTACTTTCATTTAGTCTCTTTACATTTTGTTTCATTACGTTTTATTAGTAATGTTTTTTTTAGAAGGCTTCTTTTTTATTTTATTTGTTCATTTTTAAATGAGAGAGTTACAGAGAGAGAGAGAGAGAGAGAGAGAGAAAGAGAGAGAGAGAGAGAGAGAGAGAGAGAGAGAGAGAGAGAGAGAACGCACACCAGGGCCACCACCTTGTGGGTCTGGCTTATGTGGGTCCTGGGGAATTGAACCCAGGGACTTAGGCACTGGAGGCAAGTGCCTTAACCGCTGAGCCATCTCTCCAGCCCTAGTAATGTTATTTTAAATATCTGATGCAACCACCCAAAGTGAAAATGAGGAATTTGAAAACAATTTGCAGCTATCTCTAAAGTTCATGAAGCAACCTATTTTTCTGCTTCTGCAATTGGAGGTTAGTATTATCCTGAGTCTGCATAATCATCATTTGTTTTTCTTGATAGCTTTATTTTAATTGATATGTATTTTTGCAAAATAGTTAAATTTTTAGCTATTTAAAAATTTACCAGGATTTATGTAATCTTAGGGTTCTTCTATTAAAATGAGAGTTTTTTGTATTGCTGCATGCTGCCCTTATTTTCATTAATTAGCTGTATATATCCCGTGTAAATGTAGGAGTTATCTATCCATTGTCCTCATTGATGAGCATGGAGATTCTTTCCAAGTTTTATCTACTGTGAGCAGTATTGGTCACGACATCTATATTTTTCTCATTAATGTCATTTTATTGGTATTTTATTTATTTATTATTTATTTATGAGCGAGAGAGAGGGAAATAGGCACACCAGGGCTTCTTGCCACTTTAAACAAACTCCAGATGCATGTGCCACTTTGTGTGTCTGGCTTTATATGACATATTTTTTGATGCATGTGTAATTTTTAAATTTGATATCCTTTGAATTTTGAAATTTTGCTATGGAAAAATGGTTTATACCAAATTATGTTATTAATTACCTTGAAACAAATATAGGATGGAATAAGTTGCTGATAATATGCATATTATGTCAATATTTTATGCCTGATCATATAGTTCACTAATGATAGAAATTAAGAAAAGCACACCATGCCTCTGTGATTATAGATGATTGTCCTTCCTTATATTAACTGTCTTGTATTGAAAATTGTCCAAGAAGCTGAATGTAGGGACCTGTAATCCAGTCATTCAGCAGGAGTTCAAGGTCATCCTTGGCTGCATAGTGAGATTTCCAGGCAAGCCTGGGCTACATTAGACCAACTGATATCAGAAAATCAAAACAAACAAGCCAGAGGAAAAGTATACGAAAGCCAGTGGATCCTTTGGGCTTACATTCATTTCTGAATATAGTGTGATACAAAAGCTAGAGTGCATGAAGTAGAAGCTGAAAAAGTCTTCGTCTTCTTTTTTTTTTTGGTTGTCATCAATCACCAGGTGTGGATCTTTTTTGTGTGTGTGTGAGAAAAGTCTGAATTTTTAAGGGAATGAGACTCTATTTTTTTTAAGTTTATTTTTATTTGTGTGCTTGTGTGAGCACGCAAGACACTCCAGGATCTCTTGCCACTGCAAATGAACACCAGATGTTTGCACTATTTTTTTTTTGCATATGGCTTCATGTGGGCGCTGCAGAATTGAAACTGGTCAGCTTTGCAAGCAAGTGCCTTTTAACCACTGATCAATCTCTGTAATCCTGGGAATGAGATTTCCTTAGATATAAATCCTATCTTTAAACAGTTTACAAGAATATTTGGCTTGAATAAAAGAAGGAAAACTGAGCTAGGCATGGTGGTAGATGCCTTTAATTCCAGCACTTGGGAGGCAGAGATAGGAGGATCATTGTGAGCTTGAAGATAGCCTGAGACCTTATAGTGAATTCCAGATCAACTTGGGCTGGAGTGAGACCCTATCTTGGAAAACAAACAAACAAAACAAAACAAAAAAAAAACCCCAAAAAGAAAGAAAATTGAAACCATGTGTAAAATACTTAATGTACTCCACAACTCTTGACAGTAAAAAACATTTTAAGGAGGAAATTAGAAAACTTAGTACCTCTTCAATTTATTTTCCTTGCACATACAATTAGAGAAACCTATTGGTTTCTACTGGTTCATCTAGTTCTCACTTTTTATATTTTTATTTAAAAATTTTATTTATTTGCAAGCAGAGAGATATAGAAGAGAGACAGGCAGAGAGAATGCGCATGCCAGGGCCTCTAGCCACTGCAAACGGACTCTAGATGCATGTGCCACTTTGTGCATCTGGCTTTCGTGGGTACTGGGGAATTGAACTCCAGCCATCAGACTCTGCAAGCAAGCATCTCAACAGCTGAGCCTTCTCTCCAGCCCGAGTTCTTACTTTTTGACCACTGTGCTGCATGCAATGACACTACAAATAAGAATTTCTTTTTTTTTTTTTAAAAAAAATAGTGAATGGAAAGTTTTATTCTAATATTACTCCCAAACAGGTAAAAGCTTCAAAGCAAAATTCGTTTTATTTTGGTCTTAATATTCTTTTGTTTCTCAAATAAGAATTTCTGTTTGTAAGCTATGCCATGGCTTATAAGCTTTCAGAATGGGGGAAAGTATTTTTAAACAGCAAAGTCGTCATTAGAAAGAAAACCTTGCTATTTTGCAATGCTTGATAAAACAGCCTGTTTTCTTCTTTGGTAAAGAAATATTCTTCACATGCCATAGCGTATTAATAGCTTTACAATGATATTAATTTTTCCACAACAATCCAGAAAGCTGCTAAAGTTGTCCTCTTCATTTATATCAGAGCCTTGAATCATCTTCTCAAGAGATTTTTTTTGTGAAGAAAAATATGAAATTTCCTGTTGTGCTGAATTTTTTTTTAAAATATTTTATTTATTTATTTGAGAGAGAGAGAGGGAGAGAGAGATAGACAGACAGACAAACAGACAGAGAATATGGGCGCACCAGGGCCTCCAAGCCACTGCAAATGAACTCCAGACACATGCGCCCTCTTGTGCATCTGGCTGTATATGGGCACTAGGAAATCGAACTCTGGTCCTTCTGCACTGCAGGCATACGCCTTAGCCACTAAGCCATCTCTTCAGCCCTGTGCTGAATTTTAAGTAGTTTTTATATAGTTTCTATAACAGAACAGTATTCTGTAATAAAAAGAAATAAATTATTGATACACATAAGATTACGAATAAATTTTTGTAATCTTATAAATATATTTATATATTGAGTGAAAGAAACCAGACAAAAATGAGTCAATACTGCCTACTCCATTTGTATAAAATTGTAGAAAGTAACAAACTAATGGATAGTGAGAGGCAGAATGGTGTTTGCCTAGGGACAGAAGGAAGGGCTGTAGAGGATAATTTTAAAATGGATACAAAGGAATGAGGGGTGGGAAAGGGTGATAGATACACTCAACAAGTGTTATGGTTCTCAAAATTCATCAAATTCCATTTGAAACCGATGAAATTATTGTATGTTATATTACAGAATACTGTTCTGTTATATGGATACACGGTTATATGGATACAAGAAATTTGTTTATCCACTCATGAATTGATAGATATTTGGTTTATGTCCAGTTTTGGTTACTATAAATAAAGCTGGTATAAGGAAGATAGAGAGAGGGGAGAGGGAGGTACAGGGAGAGGACAGTAATAGTAGATTAATGATGTGACAGAATAAAAAAAATAATGATATGTGAGACGAACCTCAACTAGATTCATGAGCACCCCCTTCAAAATAAAAGATTTAGAATCACAGGTAGAGAGAAAGTTTCTAGAACACAGTGAATTTCGTTTTATCCTTTAAAAATAAAGCCCATTTTTCATAAGCATTTAGCATGGGAAGTTAGTATGTCGTATTTTTTTTTTTTACTTAATTACAAACATAAAAATTTGATAGTCTCAAGTAAAAAGCACGACAGTATCAACAATCTTGGTGCACAGCAGTCTTAATGCTTGTGGAACACTATTTGCTTTTAAACATCACAGGTGAATATTTTTCTGGTAATTTTTTTTCTTACATTCTTTACATAGTGTTTATGTTGGCTGCTTTTGTATACAAGCAGTGACAATCTAACATCAGTTAATTAAGCTTAATGAGTTTGCTGATAGTGTTTGCTGATGAAGTTTGTTTTCCTTTTGTTTTTGGAAACATTTAATGGAAAAAGTTAATGGAAAGTTGGATTTTTCGGATTTCCTTAAGGCTGGGAAAGATGCTGCTTATTTGGCCTCTCAGGATCCTGGTAAGAATAGTTCTCAAAATTATAAAAAAGAATGATTTTGAAGAGTAACTGATTTTAGAGAGGCATGAGTACATGTTTTTAGAGTGAGGTCTTTTAGAATCTGTTTTTTTATTTACTTTATATTCCTTACATTTTCAAATACTGGTTTTTGGTATTGACTTTATTTATTTATTTATTTTGTTTTTTTAAGGTAGGGCCTCACTCTAGTCCAGGCTGACCTGGAATTCACTGTGTAGTCTCAGGGTGGCCTTGAACTCACAGCAATCCTCCTACCTCTGCCTCCCAAGTGCTGGGATTAAAGGCGTGCACCACCATGCCCGACTTTGACTTTATTTTCTATGGTCAGATGTTTTGAGAGTAATGAAGAATCTGCAAGTTTCCTTTCTCTTAAAATGACACACATAAAAGCATAATATTTTTATTACTATATTAGTATAAATCTATAAAATCTTCCCCAGTCACTCCTAGCCTGTTGTTACAAGTTTAATAGTGACCTTAGAATAATAATCATAATAAAAAAAACCTTTTTGAGCATGGCACCCCTCAGTAACAACATACTAGGGCCAGGAGAACCTGGCTGAATACTAGGCTATCCATGGTCCCCTGCCACAAGGACTGATCCAGACGACCCACGGAGGAGGATATCCAGCTGATTGGGGTGGGGGAGGGGGAGAATCGGGGAATTGGGGATAACAACTCATTGTTTGCCCACTAAATAATGTAACTCATTATGGACAATAAAAAAAAAAAACCAACCTTTTTTGAGACACAGTCTTATGTAGCCCAAATTGGCATGGAGCTCTCTATGTCACAGAGGTTGGCTGTGTGTGAATGCCTGATCCTTCTGCCTCTGCCTCCTAATCGTTGGGTTTACAGGCATGTACCGCCATACTCAGCTAGGAGACTTTTCGTACATCACTATGAAAAAAATATAAATATATACACACACATTAAGCATGCTTGGATCATATAAATATTTTGTCAAGGGAAAATGAATTAGCAATTTTTAGGCAAAGGAGAATCAGAGGACCTAAATATTATAAAAGCTAATTAAAAAAAATCAAAGGTACTGACTCTAGTTTGCCTCCAATCACAAGGAGTCTGTGTTTCTCTACCGTTTACTTTCACTTTAAATATACTTTTTATGTGCTTGAACAAAACAAAACAAAAAACAACAACAAAAACAAGCATACTGTTGGGAATCAAGAGGCAAAGGAAAAATATAAAGGCCCTTTTACTTTAAGAGAAAAGGAAGTTTTCCTATTTTATATGGAAAACATGTCTATTGTTTATATTTCTCAATATAATTGCTGGTCACTTAATATTTGATCTGTGAATTCTTGTGAAACTTCTAAAATTGTTCACTCTAAAAACTGGGTTGTTTGGGCTGGGGATATAACTCAATCGGTAGAGGACTTTCCTAGCATGTATAAAGCACCATGGACATACCTGCAATCCCAGCACTCAGGTGATGAAGGCAGATGGATGTGAATTTCAAAGTCATTTTTGACTACATAGTAAGTTTGAGGCCAGCCTGGGCTACATGTAACAAATGTTTGCATCCAGGTATTGTTTTAATTGTGCTTAATTTTGGAGTGGTAATCTTTGTGTGTTTTTTTTGGAATAAAAGGTGAGATTTTATTATGATATTTATTTTCCCTCCATTCTTTTCTTTGTGTGTGTGTGTGTGTGTGTGTGTGTGTGTGTGAAAGGGGGAGTGGGGAGGATCAGGGCATCTTGCATGCCTGGCTTTACTCGAGCACTGGGAATTGAATTTAGGCCATCAGGCTTTGCAAGCAAGTCCTTTAACTGCTGAGCCATTTCCCCAGCCCATGTGCCATGTGCCACCTTGTACATCTGTCTTTATGTGGGTACAGGGGAATTGAACTCAGGTCCTTCTGCTTTGTAGGCAAGTGCCTTAACCTCTGAGCCATCTCTCTAGCCCCCTTTGTTAAATAGTATGAAGATATTTGTAAGATAGCTCTCATTACTATAGCATGTTTTATTTATAAAGAAGTTATCTTTAAATTAAATCCAACGTTTTATCTTTTAATGAATATTTGAAAGCATTCTATGAACCTTCTCCTTTGTTTTTGTTTTATTTTTATTTGAGGTAGGGTCTCACTCTAGCCTAGAATAACCTGGAATTCACTATGTAGTCTCAGGCTGGCCTTGAACTCACATTGATCTTCCTACCTCTGCCTCCCAAGTGCTGGGATTATAATGAGTTTCATTCTGACATTCTCATCAAGGTGTATCATATACCTTACTTACAAGGTGTATCATATACTTGATAGTTTAATCATATCTACCCCATTACCCTTGCCTTATAGTCCTTTTGCAATGACTGAATGAGATAACCATAGCATTTAGTATAGCACCTAACACATAATCAGTATTCAATAAATATCAGCAGTTGTTATTACAGTAATAATAATAGCCAAAAACTAAAACTTATGTTAGAAATGTGGCCAGAATTGGGCAAATACCTACTTGTTGTAGGCAAATATTAGAAAATTCTATGCCTTTTAAAGATGTTTTTCTCATTAGGATCTTGACAAAAAAATCAGTTTCTTCTCCAGGAAAATTGAGTCTCATGCTACAATATATTTTTTTTCATTGTTTTTCCCCCAGCATTCCAGGATGCCTTGAAGATTTTTCGTAGGATAGACGGTGGTCGAGTTTTCACTGATGAAGTGGTTGATGTTTTGGGAAGCATGGATGTTTCTATAAGTCCTGAAACATTTCAGGAAATATTAAAATATATGCATGTTGACAGTGAGTTATTTGAATTTTGAATATTGATTTTGTTATTCATCCTTTGTGTCTGTGTCTTTTTCCTCTTTGACCTTTTCCCACTGCCATTGCTTACTGGTATCCAGAGAAAAAGACAGTGTAGAAAATTTAAAAGAGAAACTTCTAAAATTGTATTTTGCTATGTTTGCCAAAAGCCCAAGAATATAATGTATTTTTAAAAAATTCAGCCTTGGGCTGTGGAGGTGGCTGAGCATGTAAGAGCACTTGCTGATTAAAGCGTGAGGGCCTAAAACTCCATGAGGTTGATCCCCAGCATCCTTATGTAGCCCCAGTACAGTGGGGAGCAGAGATTGAGGAATCACGTAAAACCAGATGCACAAGGTGTCACATGTGACTAGAGTTCATTTATGGAGGCAAGAGTCCTTGGTGTGATAAATAAAAATTTTTTTTTAAAAAGGAGAAAAACGATGGCTTTAATTTTATACTTCATTGTGTATGGTTATTAGTTAAAATGTTTAATATTATTCAAAACTCATAATAACTGGCCTTCTGATCCTATCTCCATATATTTCTGTATTGTTTTCATATCAGAACATGATGGTAGCTCTGTTTTCAAAAGTCATGAATGCAGTACTTGAAATTATTCTTTCTATTGCAGGTAACAACATGGTGGATATTGGAGATATTATATTTAGTTTGAATGATCTACAACAACAGTATGAAGATATTTGTAAGATAGGTCTCATTACTATAGCATGTTTTATTTTTAAAGAAGTTATCTTTAAATTAAATCCAAAGTTGTTTTATCTTTTAATGAATATTTGAAAGCATTCTCTGAACCTTCTCCTCCTTCCTCCCTCTTTTTTTGTTTTGTTTTGTTTTTATTTGAGGTAGGGTCTCATTCTATATAGACTAACCTGGAATTCACTATGTTGTCTCAGGCTGGCCTTGAACTCACGGAGATCTTACTACCTCTGCATCCCAAGTGCTGGGATTAAAGGTGTCACCATGCCTGGCTTAAACCCTCTTTTTTAATGTTTTAATTTTTATTAATTAGAAACTGTAGTCCAAGGTGACTTTGGGCTGATCCTCTTACCTCTGCTTTAATCCGAAATGCTGGGATTAAAGGCGTATGCAGTCATGCCTGGCCCCAGTTTGATAATTTGATACATATATAGTAAATACTTTTGTTTAGGGTAATTGGCACTTCCTTAAACATTTATCATTTCTTTAATTAGGGAACTTTCTTTTTTTTAAAATAGATTTTATTTATTTATTTATTTGCAAGGAGAGAGAGAGAGAGAGAGAGAGAGAGAGAGAGAGAGAGAGAGAGCGCCACTGCAAGTGAACTCCAGACACATGTGCAGTCATATGCATCTGGCTTTATATGGGCACTGGGGAATTGAACTCTGGTCCTTCTGTGTTGCAGGCCAACACCTTAACCACTAAGCCATTTCTTCAGCCCATAATTAGGGAACTTTCAAAATTTTTTTTTTTAGAATTTTGGATATACATAGTAAGTTTCTTGATATGGAATGCAAGAACTAAGCTTTATTTCATTTCCTGTGTCCCCCAAATTCTCATTCTTCCCATAACTATCATTCCAATATAACAATTTGGCTAATTTTAATTCCATTTTAATACTAGTAAATATATGAAGATACTATTCACAGTTGAGCTATATACAGTGTCTTTATGTTTGCTTTATTTTCCTCTGAGTTACTGTCATTTCTTTTATTTGGTTCTTTTTTTGCTTGTGTGTTTGTAATGTGGTATATGTGTGAGTGTGTGGTGTTATAGTGTGTGTGGTGTGGGTTGTGTATGCACATGCATGTGCCCTTGTGTTGCCCTATGTGTTTGCATGCTTGGCGTGTGCTCACCTGAGGTGGCTGGAGTGGAAAGTCTGGCATTCCTCTACATTACTTTTCTGCCAGTTCTTATTTTAGCCCGAGTCAATTACCTATCCTGGAGCTTGCTTTAACTCCCATAAACTTAAATTTTTTTTTTCATTTTTTTCCTCCTATGATTACATATTTTCAAATAACCTCTCTTTGAGTTTCTGCTTTTTTTTTGAGTTTCTGTTTTTGAGGTTCTTCGTATTTCTGCTTGCTTAATTCTGAAGTTGATGTGTTTTAAAGTTATATTTTTTTCATTTAATTTAGTATATTTTCAGGTCCAGGTTTTCATTTTTTAAAATAACTTGAATTGCTCTATTAAATTTTTAATTTTAATATTATCTCCCAAATTTAATAGAATTCTTTTTTTCCCTATATATTGTGAAAACTCACTGAGGTTCTGTAGAGTAACTATTTGGAATTCTTTGTAAGCTGTATCTTTCCATTTTTTAAGGGTCAGTTAATGGAAGATTATTGTCTTCTTGTGGTGGTGTGATATTATCTCAGTTTTTCATGTTTGTTGTCACTTTATATTATCTGCATATCTGAAGAAATAGAGACTTACTCCAAATTTTGCAAACTTGGTTTTTCCAGAAAAGCCCTTCAGAGATAAGGGTCAGCTTATCTGGAGATACTGGGCATTATACATGGTTTATATGTCCAAAGTAGAATTATCAGTGAGGTTTTTTTTAGATCCATTTACAAAGCCAGTTTCTCTTTGTTAGTAAGTAGAGATTTATACCACATTGCTTACAGATTTCTAAAATTTTAGAACCCAATATTTTCCTTCATTTTATTTTTACAAGAGCAAACTATGAAACTTTCCTGTTTTTTTTATATGAAATGTCTACATAATCAAGATTGTGTGGCTGCTCTGTCAAGTTATATTTTCTTGGATTTATTGGCATCTGCCAATCTTACATTGTTGTTTTAAGGATAAGTGTATCACACTTGAAATACTTTAAAATGTGTTATTCATACATCATTAACAACCATCAGATGAATTTTGTAAAGGAAGCAACAACTCGAGTCATTGCATTAGTATTTTTTCTAAAGGTATTACTTTGTATATGAAATTATTTTCTCTGTACAAATGCTGAGAGTTTTTATGAGAGTAATTATTTGAATTCTAGTTTTATAGAAAGATTTCTCCTCTGCAACTTCCTCATAGTTCTGTATCCTTTAATGAGGTTATTTCTGTTTATTAACATATTAGTCTATCATCTTTCTAAATTGGGAAGGAGTATAGAATGAAAAGGAGGCTATCAATTTAGGTTCATTGTAAATTTAAATAGCTTTGGACAGAAACATTTAAATATAATAAACCATAAAGTAATATTTATACTGGCTAATAATTTATTTTTTGAGTATCATCTCTTTCAGTCTTTTTAATGTTTCATGAATTTCAGCAATTGATAATTACTTTAAATGTCTATTTTGAGCACTTGGTTGCTAATGCTTGAAATATAATACAAATTATACAAATACGTGAACTAATTGGGTATGTTTCTCTTGTTTAGCATTTCCAGATGACTCAGACATGAATGAAAGTACTTCAAATAGAAAATTATCAAGTATATCAGAACAATATTCACAGCATAGGAGGAAATCCAGTTTATCTTCCAGATTATTTGACCATTCACTATCAAAAAAATCAAATATAATCCCTCCTCAATATCAGAGTAAAATTTTGAAAGAAAATGATGACCTTGAACTTAAATGGTCAAAAACTTCTTTGCCAGTAAGAAAATTATCAAGTGTGACTGATAGCAACTATGTGGGATTCCAGGAACCATATTCAAAGTATGACATAAACATTAAAAAACTTTCTGAGAAAGCCGAAGTTCATGACTCAAAATCTAAACCACGTAGCTTGAAGAGTTCTACAAGTCTCAATAAGTTTCTGGATAAAAGTGATATTTCTAATATCCCAGAACTTCAGAAGCCAGCTGTGAGAAGGCATTCTTCCATCCTAAAACCGGTTTCATCTAAGGAAAAAACTCCAGTGAATACCCTGGGTCAGTATCACATATGCACGTGTGGATGTAGATTCCTGAGTTCTTCAGTCTGAATCTCTCACTGTATAGTTGTTAACTTTCCAGTGTCAGTAGTCTGTGTAGCCGCCACTCTTGATGCTTAAATCAATGGATATCATCCTGTCCTTTTAATGGTAGTTTCTTTCCAAATACACTCTTCTGAGGAAGTTTAACTTTGTTGGAGAAGCTTATTCAGGGACTAATTGGGCTCATTCAAGTTTCTTGAAAGTAGGGAGCCCATTTTTTTGGGGGGAAATGTTTATAATTTACTTAAACAAGTATGTAGAACATCTGTGAAATTATTTAGAGTTCTATTATTCATAGTATTCTAAGTATTATTTCCTATGAATGGAAAATATCAAGAGAATATAATTAACATTATACTTCTTGGTCTCCAAACATTTATGGCTTTCTTCAAAGATATATGATGGTGGCCAGGAGTGGTGGTGCA
The DNA here is from genome assembly GCA_004024765.1 of Zapus hudsonius. NCBI lineage: Eukaryota > Metazoa > Chordata > Mammalia > Rodentia > Dipodidae > Zapus > Zapus hudsonius. The sequence goes on along the minus strand of PVHP010015677.1, from coordinate 4,814 downwards.
CGCCTTTAATCCCAGCACTTGTGAGGCAGAGGTAGGAGGATATCCATGAGTTTGTGGCCAGCCTAGGACTACAGAGTGAGTTCCAGGCCAGCCTGGGCTAGAGTGAGACCCTACCTTGAAAAAATTAAAAAAAAAGAAAAGAAAAAAGAAAAAATGATGGTTACCTTTTTTATGCTACTTCCACCTCAGAAGTACTGTGTAAACACTTCTACCTATAGTCTCCTGCTGAAGTTACTTAAGTCATATCCATTCTACTTAGAGAAACTTACTTTTAAAAATGCATTTAGTATTTAATGTTCTTAAAATAAGTGCCTACCGAAAAATTAGTGAATCATAAACTAACATAAAATAACTAAATTGAAAAAGAGAGTATGATCAATTAAGGGAGAGTAGGGATATTAATTTTGATGAATAATATTCCTCTACTATTTCTCCATGCCTCCTATTTCTCAGGGTTCTTTGTGTTTCAATAAGAATTACTATCCTGTGTTAACAGAATAACGGAGACATTTAGCTAGTGGGTAGAAGAGTAATAGAACATCTATGAAATGTGACTATCTCCCTGATTTAAAATTTAAAAATCCAACCTTTCATTTATAACTAATTTTGAATTTATAACAGTTGCAACGGTTTCAAAAAGAGTAAAAAAATTCCCCATTACTCTTCATGTAGCTTTCCCAAGTCTTGGTATTTTTATATATCCACAACTAGGAAATCAACACTGGAACAGTTATACTGATCTGCAGACATTATTCAAATATTTTCAGTTTCATAAATTCTTATTTTCTGATCCAGAATCTGACCCGGAACCACATATTACATTTAGTTGTCATATGTCCTTAGTCTTTCTAATCTAGGATGGGTTGTCAATATTTCATAGATTTGACACTTTAGAAGAATAGTGTAGCAGTTACCCTTCTTGTTGCTGGGAGAAAACACTCAAATCTCATTGTGGTGGGGAAATTATGGCCGAAACAGATAGGCAAGTGTCACATCTCCACAGCCGTAGGGAGAAGGTAGAGAGAGTGAGCTTGCTAACTGTCAGCAGGCAAAGCTGGCCTGTAACACCCCAAAGCCTGCTCCAGTGACAGTTCCACCAGCAAGGCGACAACTCCCAAGGGCATTCCACCTGCTGGGGATTAAACAAATACATGAGGCTATGGGTGACCTTTTACATTCAAACCACACCACACATAATGACTAGTTATTTTTCTCATTTGGGGTTTTCCTAATAGTTCTTTAAAGGAAAAGAGAGAGAGAGGGGAGAGAGGAGAGGGGAGAGGGGAGAGGGGGAGAAGATAGGCATCCCAGGGACTTCTGCAACTGCAAATGAAGTCCAAATACATGCACCACTTTGTGCATCTGACTTTATGTAGGTACTGGGGAATTGAACAGGTTTTGCAAGCAAGTGCCTTGGACTGCTGAGCCATCTTTTCTGGCCCTCCTGTATTTTTTTATGAATAAATTCAAATTATATATATAGTTTACCAGAACATTACAGACACGATATTGTCCATGTGTATATACCTTTAGAATTGTTTGAGAGTTGCACTCTCAAAGTATAGTTGGGTAAATTTATGGGAAGGGAAAGAAGTCTTAATTTTGCTTGGAGTCCTGGAATTTACATAAAACATTCCTGCTTTCATGTCATGGATTCTTTAATTATGTATTAATTTGGAGCAAGCGGCCTTGTTTGGGGTCACTGGAGCAGGTTGTTCCTCCAAATTAATAGTCTATAGACTTTAAGATGGTTTTTACTTATCTAGAAGAGAAAGTACAATGCAAATAACAGATCTAGAGAAAAGCAGCACTTCTGTTAGACAATATTGGATAGACAAAACTCATTCTCTGAATACTGAAGAGTTTAGGCACAAGATGTGCATGGTGGCACGCACCCACCTGTAATCCCAGCATGCAAGAGGCTGAAGCTGTTCTATGAATTCAGGGCCAGGCTGGGATACATGGAGAGTTCCAGGGCAGTCCGAGATGCCTCATGAGAACCTGTTTGAAAAAAATATAAAACAAAGCTAACAACAAAAAGTTTTTAGATACCTGTAATTGTTTTAGCTCATATAAATCTGTAGCCTAACGTTTCTCTACATTTTGTGTATTTAGAAAATGTCTGTGAGGCTATCAGTACACTCCAAGAAAATTATGCTTCTCCAGAAGAACTTCAGTCTGTTTTGCCTCCATCAGAGATTACTTTATCAGACAAAGTGTTCCAGAATATTGTGTCAGGCACTACTCAAAATGGTGAGAGATTGGTAATGTAAACTTTTGGGAATATTAGATATTGTTATGGAATACTACTGAATATTGGAGGAATTTCTCTTAGAAATGGAATGTGCCACCCTAAAGTAGATTAAGAAGGTACAGATAAAGCTGGGTGGAGTGATGCACAACTTTAATCCCAGAATTTAGGAGTCTTTAGGATTGCCATGAGTTCAAGGCTAGCCTAGACTACAGAATGAGCTCCAGGTGAACCTGGGCTAGAATGAGACCCTGAACCCAAACCAAAAAGGGACATATATAAAAATGGAAAACAGTGAAAACAAATTCCTTCAATGTCTGACCTGATAGGGTGGTATGGGGGATTAGGCCTTTGACAATGCAGAACTGCTTCACTGAGGCTCCCTAGCTGTGTCTTCTAGAGGGATGGGCACTTAGGGAAGCCTGTTGCAGCTCACAAGAAGTTTAGAAGTGAAACTAGGGGTATAAAAATCTCTAATCAAATAGCTTAGGGAATTTAAGGAGAAATAACTGAAGTTTCTAATATGTAGAAGGAATTTAGAGCTACTGATACTCAGGGTAATGGTAGCACGTAGAAGGATGTGATGTGGTATATCCCAGTCATCAGTCTAAGTTCAAGGAAGAGTTGAAATTTCTAGGGACTTTAAAAAAATCTTTAGGGCTGGATAGATGGCTCAGCGGTTAAGGCACTTGCCTCCAGTGCCTAAGACCCCTGGTTCAATTCCCCAGGACCCACATAAGCCAGACACACAAGGTGGTGTGCTCTCTCTCTCTCTCTCTTCTCTCTCTCTCTCTCCTTGAAAAATGAATAAATAAAATATAAAAAATTAAAAAAATCTTTATTGTCAAAATTAGATACACTGTATGAGCAAATGTTGTGGTGGTACCCCCATTTCCCTCCTCCCTGTCCCCAACCCACTGGGAGCCCTCCTCGGTGGGCATATTGGATCAGTGCATGGGGTAGGGGGTTATGAATTGTATAAGAGGTAGCCAGTATTTTTTCTCTTTTGTGTGTTGTTTCTTGTTGCTGAGGGGGGCAAGGACTCTGGATATTCTCCCCTACCATGGCTCTTATAATCTTTCTACTGGGGCCTTTTTTTTTTTGAAAGGGCTTTTGTATTAGAGAAGTTGTTTCATCCCTAACTAAAGAACTATCTATCGAAGTTCATTGAGGGGAAAGAAAAGGCAGTGTTTTCGGTAAAGAATGACTTGGGAATCACATTAAAAGTTGAATTTTCAAGGTCTGGACACAATTAGCTAAGACAAATGGAAAAGATTGTTTGATTAAAAATGTACATGGAGTGGGTGCCAATAAGGTTATTGAACCTTTCCTGATGCTTATGAGGATTAGAATGATCACTGTGGAGGGACTGGATCTAAAACTAGGTTGATAATTGGACCCCTTGGACACTAGAAGCAGGGATGGATCTGTTGTGGCTGGTTAGAATTGTCAGGGTGTCTAAATGGATAGCATATTGACTGGGCTTTCATGGTTGTATGAAGCAGACTCATAGTCTAGCTTTATGAGTTTATAGACTATAAAAGCCCCTTAGACTCTTATAGTCTGCAGCTTTCTTATAGTCTAGGTATATGGGCATCTTTCCTTACCCCACATATTTCAAAAACTCAGCATCTAACTCAGTTCTTTGCATGTAGTAGATTATCAAAAGAGCAGGAATTGTGACATTTATTTTTGTGTCCTCAGTAGAGACATTAATTAATTAATATGCCCCCTGTAATTATTGAAATAATGTGAACTAACCTAATTATGAAAGACTCATTTTAGGAGACAGTATATGAAGGACAAATAGAATTATGAAATAAGAGATCAATTTAATTTTTTTCTTATATGAATAAAAATGTTCTTTTTTAAAAAATACTTTAGATGCAAAATACAACAGCATGTGTAATTTAAGCTCTTTATTTTACAGAAAATGGAATGGTGAATTTAGAGCAAAGTTTTCCTGAATATGAAGGTAGGTTGCAAATTAGGTTTAAAATGAGTTGGGACAGAAAAACCAAACCAAACAAAAAAATGAACTGAACTTGCTTTGGGGAAAGATACTTTAATGCCAGTGTGACTCTTAGACAAGATAATTACCAGTTTTTAAAAACTCTATATCTTGGAGTAATAATAACTAACTGGCCTTTCTCATGGAGTTGTCATCAGAATATCATAAACCAAAAGTGCTCAGTAATGCTAAAACAAATAAGAGATCAAATAGGTAATTAGCCTCATGAATTAGGAATTGATGGGTTACTTGATTTTTATTTAGAGAGAGAAATAGAAGAGAGACAGAGAGAATGGGAATGCTAGGGCCTCCAGCCACTGCACATGGCCTCCAGATACATACACCACTTTGTGCATCTGGCTTTACATGGGTAATGGGGAATTGAACTCCATTTGTAGGCTCTGTAGGCAAGTACCTTAGCCACTGAGCAATCTCTCCAGCCCTGATTACTTGATTTTTAATCTTGTATTTTTAAATTTAACAATGAAATGTTGATATGGATTATCTTTATAAAGTACTTTATTACAATATAATTTATTAATATTGACCATT